>PVJC01009733.1:0-45239 GCA_004026665.1 Murina feae
GCTTCCCAGGTCCCTTCCGGGGATCAGGGAGCAGGAAAAGGCTGGCCTGACCACGAGGCGGGGTTTTCCCTGCTTTCTGGTGGCTGGAGGAAGATGGGCAGTAGGCAAGCTTGGGAGGCAGGCAGCACCCAGCCCTGGCCACACTCAAAAAAGAGAACAACATTCAGGGGAGGGCAAGAGTCTGAGAGATCAACATAGAGGAGGTGCCTGCTCCAAGCCTCCACGGTGTGCCTAGGGGCAGGTCCCCGGCAGGTAGACACACACAGGAGGACTGCTCCGAGCCTCAGATGCGGCTGGGGGCAGGTCCCCAGTGGCCACACACACACACACACACACACAAAAGGTGCCTGGCAGACTGGGGCCATCATAGGACATCCACTAAGGGGTCCCAGACTGTCAGAGGGCACAGGCTGGGCTGAGGGACTCCCTCCACCCCGAGTGCACAAATTTTTGTGCACTGGGCCCCTAGTATATATATAAAAGGCAAAGTTGACTGGCGGATGCACCATACATATAAAGCTCTAGGTGGTGCCAATAGCACGCAAGTGTTTCCACCTGTCATTGTCTATTGTGAATTTGGTTGACACTTCTAATATAGAGAAAAAGTGAATAACGATATTAAAATATTTCTTCTAATTAATTTCCTTTCAATGTGCATGAATTCATGCACCGAGCCACTAGTAAATAGACACACACACACACAAACACACTGAGAGGCCAGATTATTATGACCACCTGACATTTATAGGCAAATTAGCTATAATTTCATGCTGAAGTTGCTAGAGGGCCAGATCATTATAAACGTCTAAATAGCACAACATACCTAAGTATCACTGCTGATCAAGTTCATCCTATCGTGTTGATGGCATATCCCTATGGAGATGGCTTCTTCCAACAAGACAATGCGCCATGCCACGGTGCTCATATTGTACAGGAGTGGTTTCAAGAACATGAGGGAGACTTTACCTTGTTTATGTGGCCCCCACAATCACCAGATCTCAATCCAATTGAGCATTTGTGGGACCAAGTTAAAAGAGCCACCAGGCAGCTGGTTCCACAACCATCAAGTCTCACAGAACTGGACAGTGCTATTCATCAGGCACGGTGTCAGATTCCTCACATCACCTTTCAACATCTTGTGGAGTCAATGCCAAAAAGAATTGCCGCAGTATTGAAGGCAAAAGGTGGCCCAATGAAGTACTGATGGGGTGGTCATAATAATCTGGCCACTCAGTGTGTGTGTGTGTGTGTATGCATATCTAATCTAATAAAAGAGTAATATGCAAATTAACTCTAACTCCATTACACCTAAGCCATGCCCACCATCCAAGCCACGCCCACCTGCCAATCAGATCAGCTGATATGCAAATTAACCCAGCCAAGATGGTGGCTGGCAGCCACAGAGCTAGAGCAAATAGGAGGCTTCGTTGCCTACCTAGGCAGGCTGTGGCCTCCACTCAAGGCAATAAAGTTTCAATTATAGAAGATAAATAAACCCCACAAACCTGCTTCCAGCTGGAACCTTGGGTCAATGGGAGCTGTGGGCAGCCTGCGAAGCCTCTCACCCAGGCTGGCCAGGCACCCCAGTACAGACCTGAACCCTGAAGGGGCTCTGGGCAGCCTGAAAATGGCCCTCAACCCCTCACCCAGGCTGGCCAGGCACGCCAGCAGGTGGACATCCCCCGAGGGGTCCCAGACTGCGAGAGGGCACAGCCTGGGCTGAGGGACACGCCTCCCCCCCCCCACCACCAAGTGCACAAATTTTTGTGCACCGGGCCCCTAGTGTGTATGTATGTGTGTATGTGTGTGTATATATATCCATATATATCCTGTAGAAAGCATATTACAACAGCCCTGGCCAGTATGGCTCAATTAGATGGCTCACTGTCCTGTGCACCAGAGGCTAACAGGTTCGATTCCCTGTCAGGGCATGTATGAGGGTGGGTGGGATTGATCAATGTCTCTCTTTCTGTGCCTTCCTCCCTCTCTTAAGCACACATACATACACATACACACACATTATAACATTAGACAGATGAACAAATTGAGAGGTGAAGAAACTTGCCCACAGTCACTCAGCAGGGGGAAGTACTTGCTCATGGTCATAATGGCAGTGGATAGTAACAAAGAATTTCCAAGCCCAGCTTCTCCCACACTCACATCCTGGAAGGGGAGGTACAGTGAGAGGAACCCAGTGACAAAGACAATCTGGGCACTGCCTGCGGACACTAGCCTCTCAGGGCCTGAGTTTCAATACATGAAGGCACTGAACCAGATGACCTCAGTGGTCTCTTTTGAGATTTGCAAATTTGGGTGGTGTCTTGGCTGTCCTGTTTTCACCATCTACTCGGGGTTCCTTCACAAAAGTCCTACTGTGGTTTTTGAAATGAGCATAGGATGTGAGAGATTTGAGAAGCATCCTGTATGTGCAGAAGCTACTGCATCTGTCAGGGCAAGTGGGAGCAGGGGAAACAGGCAAGAAGAGCTCAATTTCTCAAAAGATGCCCAAGGGCTCTTCAGTCCATGGCTCTCCCTGGCTGCCTTCCTGGTCCTCCAACTCAAATTAGTCAAAAGTTTAAAAATGGACTGCAGCAAGAGAGAAAAGATGATTTCTCATGCCATTTGCAACCTTCCTCTTCTCCCAGATAAACCTTCCTAGTAGTGAGACAGGAAGCCCATTGTCCAGCCAGGATCCCTTTTCTCATGAGAACTTCCCACACGATGGGGGAGGGCCAGCCTTTCCCAAGGTATGGCCCTGGGGTAGGGGTGGGAAAACAGAGGGAGAAATCACCCATGACTTAGGGTGCTCCTGCAGCTCCTCCTAGGCCCCACCACCACTTTCCTAAGCCTGTAACTCACAGGAGAGGGGAAATGCCAGCCAGCAGCTTGAGAGCCAACAAGAACAACATTTTCTTTACTGGGCCCTGGCCCAGACATGAAAACTTGTCACCTGGAAGCAGCCACCAAAGTTCTCATTCACCTCAGCCTAGAAACCCTGACCTGAAAGCACATGTGGTCAGCTGGAACCCCACCCATCTTTCAAGATTCAGAACTGTCTCGCACCAAGAAACCCAAACCAACCCAGAGAATGCCAGAGAGAACTAAGCAGCACAAGGTACAGCTTACCAGCATGGGCCTAAAATGAGTGCCCAGGTGTGCACTGCTTGACAGTTCCCACAGTGTGGGTTTGGGCAGGTTTTCCTACTCCTCAATTCCCTCATTGCAAAATGGCGATACGAAAGGTATCTCACAGGGTTCCTGTGCAGATTAACCACAATTTTGCAGGTAAAGTGCCTAGTGTTGGGTCTGTAGTTTTATTATTCCTCTGTGTTTTATTTTTTTTTAAATATATTTTTATTGATTTTTTACAGAGAGGAAGGGAGAGGGATAGAGAGCCAGAAACATCGACGAGAGAGAAACATCGATCAGCTGCCTCCTGCACACTCCCCACTGGGGATGTGCCCACAACCAAGGTACATGCCCTTGACCGGAATTGAACCTGGGACCCTTTAGTCCGCAGGCCGACGCTCTATCCACTGAGCCAAACCGGTTAGGGCATTCCTATGTGTTTTAGAAACATTTTCTTCACTCCTCTCTGTAAACTATCACCACACTGTCTCTGAAATTACTTTCTCACAGGTCAGTCCTTCCCCTTCCTCTCTAACCCCCACCCACCAACACTGTAGGCAGTTGTTTTGCTCATTTTTGTATCTCCAATTCTTTGCACAGAATCTGATAGAGGGTAGATGCTTAGTAAAAAACTACTTACCTTGCAAAATTTTGCCCACATTTCAAGGCACTGTCTTATTTCCAACTGCAAACGATCACATGATTTCTGATTTGAGATAAGTTTCAAGAACTGAAAACAGCAAAGAGGCCCCAGGATCAAAGCCGTGGGGTAGGGTGGGGTGAAGTGGGGGGTGTTAAAGCATGCTTTTGCATTAGAGAGATGAATCTGGGTTTGAACAGAGGGCCTGCTCTGCAACCCTTTCAACTGCTTGAACTCTCTGAGCCTCACTCTTTAACAGCCAATACTCACCTCTATGAAGTATTTTGTAAGGACAGATAAAAAACTGCATCATGCCTGACACAATCCAGGCATGGATAACTTTTGTACATCTATTTTCTCATAGCAAACCAAACCCTCACCTCTGGTTTTTAGAATGAGGGTGGGCAAAGAAAAGAAAAATGTCTGTTACAGACATTTCTGGATACTAGAGAAGAGATACTCAGGGGAATCTTGCTTTGCTCTCTTCTCGCTCCAGCCCAGTAATGTGCCAGCCCCTTTCCCTAGTTCCCTTCTCAGCAAAACAGACCAGGCTGCTCTTGCTGACAAATGGCTTCCATATGGCCTGTTACCCTTTCACCTCCTCTTGTTCTCAAAGCTCAGGAACTCAAGGGAGCAGGATGCCAGCTTAGGCCGCACTACCCTTCCCTAACTCTGCCAATCCCCCTGTATAAATGCTAAAAGAAGCACAGGCAGGGAGGACCACTCTCTTTCATCTGACTGCTCCAGGTCTGGGTCACTCAGTGTCTAAATCCACCCACCCAGTGCAGTGACCTACAGAGTAGAGCCTACAGTTGTTCCCCAGTCTAATCCCTAGGTAGGTGGGAGGACAGAAGAGGGAGCCAGGCCATCCTATGTGCATTAACAAACATTACTATGTTCCCCTTGATAGTGGTAGCTAAAGGATTAAGAAAACGCAAATGATGTTTATTTACTTCCTCATCAGAACTTGCTACCCGTTGGTCTTCTTTCCTTCTCCATATCATCTAACCAACCGCTGAAGGAAGGCTCCAGTCAGCTGCTAAGGCAGTGTCCAACCTCAAAAGGTAACTGGTGAGCAGGTGATAATTAATTTAGGAATCTGCCTTGGAGTTTAAAACAGGATTGGACTCTTGGGTACCAGAGTCATAGCTGTGGTTTCATATCCACCTTCACAATCTAACTGTAACTCCTAATGCCAAGTCCAGTGCCAAGAAACACATATTTAAATTTTAAATAAATTTAAAGATGACTGCTGCTCAACAGTGTAGAAGTGAGGAAAAGAGTTAACATTTATTACCAGGCATGACACTGGACACTTTAAAACTGCCATCCTGCCCTTAGAGGAAAGTGCTATAATTTTCCTGCCCTTAGAGGAAAGTGCTATAATTACTCAATTTGCTCAGATGAAGAAACTGAGGCTTTGAAAACCATAAGTATTAAGAATCCAAATATAAACTCTGGCTTGCCCTTCTCTCTATGATAGGAAAGTCCCTTGTGATTACAGATGCCACTGAAAAAATTCAGCCCAAGACCTGTTACAGAAGTGTAGCATGGGGTAGAGTACATCTGGACAAAAGTTGCAGTGATTCCTGTTGGGAGAAGAATGTGGACTGGTGAGTTTACTTGAGCCCAGAGGACTCAGCTCGTATCTCAAGTGGGGCCACATTTTTCCAGAGAAGGGGGACTGGGCTGGGGGGAGGGAAGGCAAGACAGTTTCCTTCATTAATCTCTGAGCACTACAAACAGTGGAGCTATTCAAGCATTAAGGATACCAAAGCTGCAAGTGAGAAAGGTATAGGAGAGCATTTTCAGCTGAGAACACTAGTCTTCCAAGAGGGATATATGAAAAGAAGGATGCGACCTAGACTTATATAAAGGGCTGTTTTTCTGCCAGCTGCCCAGAATATACAGGGTCACTGGAGCATCTCTACTGAAGCCCAAAATAAACAACCTCTGCCATGAACCAACAAAAAGTGAGTCAGGCAGTGTTTTGCTTCTCCCAGATGCTCAAAAGGCCACTGCTCGGCACTGAGGCCTACACGCTGCAAAGACTGAAGGGAAATAATTGGCAAGCTTTAGTTACAGATAGTTGCATAAATATGCTGAAGTGATAGCCTAAAACCAGCAAAACACCACAGCTGTTTAAAAGCACCAGTCACTGAAAGGTAAAGGTCCAAAGGGAATTTTCTAAGGAGATGTGACTGGGTCTCCTGTGACAGATAAGGTTTATGTAACAGATCATGACACTAAGCTATGCCATGAAGTGATCACTGTACATTCTGTGGGTGCTTGTATCAGATCTGAAGTCCCCAGGAGACAGGGACTAGAAAATATAAAAGGGAAAAGAAAATGTGGATTTTGGGGAGGGGTGTGTGAATGACGTTGCCAGGGCTAAGGGTCTTGGTCTTGCCTTTATCACCTCTGAACCAACTAGGATAAAAAACATTGACAAGTGAGCATGGATAAACAAAGTCAAAAGTTACCAAGGCCACTGATCTGGACATTCTTCCTCCTCCATCTTGAGGGGGATGGGGCTCTCTCTTTAAAGCACCCATCTTAAATCACCCTTTCCCATGCAGCCATCACAGAAAAAGCAGCTTGTCACATCTTGGTTTCCTTCTTGAAACCTCCGAGAAGCGGAACTTATCACCCTGTGTTATGATCAACTGATCAAGGGCAGGGAGGAGTCAAAGCGACCCAGGGTTTGTTTTTTCGTTGTTGGTTTTTTGTTGTTGTTGTTCTTCCTTAATTCCAACATTTGGGTCTTTCTAAAGATCTGGACTATATGGGGCACTGAAGGTCAATCAAAGGGCTGCATGCCACAGAGTACTCCTAGCAGATCCCTATCCTCTACTCAGTAAGGAGGAGCCTCTCCCTTCCTGTGAATTCTTCCCATGGTTTTGCCTGAGAAAGCCTTACTTAAGCTTCTTTAAGGAACTTTAAAAACAACAGCAATCCAAATAAACCTGCTGTGAGGTCCAGAGCAGGGCACTTGGCCCTTAAGGTGCTTTCCCAAATGCTAGGGACTTGCCTGCCTTTGATTTTTTTTAATTTTATTTTATTGATTTTTTACAGAGAGGAAGGGAAAGGGATAGAGAGTTAGAAACATCGATGAGAGAAAAACATCCATCAGCTGCCTCTTGCACCCCCACCCCCCACTGGGGATGTGCCCGCAACCAAGGTACATGCCCTTGACTGGAATCGAACCCAGGACCCTTGAGTCTGCAGGCTAACGCTCTATCCACTGAGCCAAACCAGTTAGGGCTCGCCTTTGATTTTAACCTGTGTATTTATCATCCTGGCTCTAGCATATTGTTGAGATACCTTAATCACTAAACAGAGCAACCTCAAAACAAACAGATTAGTAAAACTTGGGCCTTGATGTGGCTACAGTCAGCAGTAGACTCTCAACTCTGCCTTCCTCTCTCAATCTTTGGACTCTTGACTCTGACAAGCTACTTTTGCCTGATCAGTACAAATTCCTGGCCAGAAGATTTGCCTGTTGCAGCCTTATCCATTCCGTGTATCAATAGATAACCATGTTCAAATGTCACCCAGCTGAACAGAAAATATACTTTAATCTTTCGTCTTCCAAAGAATAGGTTTAATAACTTTCACCCAGAAGAGAATAAAAAAAACATTTAGAAGTGTTGATTCTTGTTCTCTGAGTTC
The DNA here is from genome assembly GCA_004026665.1 of Murina feae. Taxonomy (NCBI): domain Eukaryota; kingdom Metazoa; phylum Chordata; class Mammalia; order Chiroptera; family Vespertilionidae; genus Murina; species Murina feae. The sequence continues at coordinate 7,442 of PVJC01009733.1, forward strand.
TACTTTCCTAATAAAAACTCCTTAATTAAATTAACAATTATCTATTGAGCACCTAGCAATGCACCAATGTATCAGACTTTAAGGGGAAGTAGGATTGTGACCACGTAAAAAATAGTGTCTATGAGGCTGTGCCTGTGATAAAGAAGAGTGGGAACATGCAAAGAGGAGATAAGGATAGGAGCAATGGCAGAGAAGCAAAAAGAGGTGGTATGTGTGTGGAAACCAGCAAATGATTCCGGGTTTAAAAGGAGAAAGCTAAAATTTTAGAAAATTGGGCTGGCACTAGAACAAGGAGGGCTCTAAATATAAGGTTAAAAAATGAAAAATCTTGGTTTCTTCTTTCACAAAATGAGATTTTAAGGACCCTTCCAATACTAAAATGCAAAGTCACATTATTAATAAGAAAGTGAAAGTCCATCCTATAGTACTAATCCAGCTGAAGAAATCTGCCTAGGGACAGGACAAGGATAGGTAGATTCATCATGTTTCTCAAATTTGCCTAGGAGTGGCCCTGGCTGGGTAGCTCAGTTGGTTAGAGCGTTATCCCCATATGCCAAGATTGCAGGTTCCATTCCACATACAAAATTAACCAATGAATACAAAAATAAGTGGAACAACAAATTGATGTTTTTTTTTCTCAAAAATCAATAAATAAAGTTTTTCTAGGAGAAAGGGGTCAAGAAAAAACTGAAGAGACTGGAGCAAAGAAATACAAAGACACCTTGTGGTCAACTTCTTTTCCCAGGGATCCCTCACATGGTAACAGATGGCCTATGCCTGGAGGACTGGATCTCAAAAAGTGGCTGATTCTAACACTTGGGGTCACAGGACCTCTCTGCACAAGCTGAATGCCAGAAATCAATGGGTTCCATTGTGCCTCCATGCATGAGTTCTCATATCCAGGCTCATGCCCTCTGCCTGCCTGAAACAGAGGACTAAGGAAAATAACACTACATCACTTTGAAAGACTGCACTTGCCAATTAATGGAAGATGTGGTAATTTTATTTAAATTACCTTGATTTTACTAAGAAACTATTGAGATGCTAATAATCTGAGAGATAAGGACTTGCCCATAAGAGGTCAAGGTGGTGAGGCTTTTTGGCAAAGGGGCAGATCACAATAGGAGGAAAATCAATAACTGCCTCTGGTCTTCCTCTTCTTCCTGCCCAATGCACAGAGAAGTCTGGCTCCACCAAACCAACCGAAAAAACAGGATGGATGTTTCATGTAAGAAAAGGGGATAGAAATCCATGAAATGATATGTGTGTACACAGAGGAGTGTAAGTGTATGATTACGTAATTAGGCACATTAAAGTATTTATACTGCTAAGACTAAAAGCCCCTACTCAAAGGCATTCCACCAAAGTTGAAAGGGGAAAAAGAAAATAGAAAATAAAACATCTAATTGCAATTGTTCACAAAGCCAGACATCCCCATCTGGTGCCACAGCTGAATTCTCTTAATTAACATGTTGTAATGCAAGTATGAAAGACACTGTATGCTTATCAACTCCATGCTTCGGCCAGCCAGCATGGGAAAAGCTCACAACACTGCTATAATTAGTTTTTTTTCTCTTCCTATTCTAATGGTACCTTGGTGTGGGGATCCCCCCCACCCCACTGAAAAACTTAGTTGCTTAAAGCACCAACATACAACTCTGTACCCACAAAATTAGGGACTGAGACTGAGAAACATGAAGTTTACAATCTAGGAGCTAGTTTGTTGGTGGGGGTTTTTCTCTTACCTCCCCAAACTTGGGGCTTTACCAGATAGAGAAGGCTAGCAATATTTGAGCAGCCTAGCCTTTTATTTTTTTTAAATATATTTTATTGATTTTTTACAGAGAGGAAGGGAGAGGAATAGAGAGCTAGAAACATCGATGAGAGAGAAACATCGATCAGCTGCCTCCTGCACACCTCCTACTGGGGATGTGCCCGCAACCAAGGTACATGCTTTGACCGGAATCGAACCTGAGACCCCTGAGTCCACAGGCTGACGCTCTATCCACTGAGCCAAACCAGTCAGGGCAGCCTAGCCTTTTAAACAGAAGCCCATCTGGACAGCTTAAAATTATAGGTTAAATGTATCTAACTGGAAAAAAGGTGACAAATTACCATATAAATGAGTACAATGCAGGGGAAAGGCATTACTACATTAAGAGAGCAGGTCAACATCAAAGAACAGACTCTCACAGTTCTGAAGGCTTTGCACACTTAACAAAAAGGGTTTTGTTTTTGCACAACTCTTGGTCATACCAGAACCTGGTTATAGGTAGTCAGTCCCCCCATTTCCCTGAAAAGGTTCCCCAAAATCAAACAGTAAGTTTATATAAGAAAGCCATGTTCTCAGAAAACCAAACAAGATCATAAAATGCCTAATTATACTCTGCATTATACATACATTCTTGTATAATATAATTTGAGCATTCTATACATTATTCTGTCTTTCTTTGTCTTCACAACTGAGCAGGGCTATTGTCTTACTGAGTCCGAAAGTGCTCAACTGACACTAATGATTCACCATGCTCGCTAAATTTCAAAATCTTTTCCTCAACTTTAGAAACTTTTTATCAACTTTAGAAAACCCACTCTTCTTGCAACTATCTTCAGCAATGTCATTTTTCCATGTTCAACTCATCCTTACAAAATAAAGGTCCCAAAACTCAAGTTACTGCTCCAGCATCCATGGCCTTACACATTGGCCCTGGGGACACTGCTCAGAGTGTGCTGTAGGCTGGCAGGCAGCCACACCTCAAGACTGCTCAAGAGGTTTTCTCAGCTTCTACACAAAAGTCCAAATTCATTACACAAAGGCGACTGGGGTGTCAATTTACAACATACCAGAATACAGGTTGTTCCTAAGACAAATGTTTAAAAGCTGACTACTCAGTATTGCTTCAGAACCACCTCATGAACTATCAAGTCTGTATTTCTTGCCTCTTCACTCCTCTAATTCCAAAGGTGCAGAATCATTTTGGTGAACCCAGAGAAAACATATTTAATATGCCCACATACAAATGAAGAATGTGTCCAGAACCAAGGATCTTTGGCATTCAGCAACAAACACACACCTGCATTTTACAAAGAAGCCAGGACTGCATCCAGGGCTCAGAGGTTTGCATTGCACCGAGGGAAGTCAAGCTAGTCAGCACCTGCCACAGGCTTGTTACTCAGGATGACAGCTCATCCTGGGTTTCCCCAGCCTCTATGCCTAATTGATGGAAAACGTTTGTCACCTGTGCAATCAGGACTCCAAAGTTCTTGCAGATGTCTCCAACCAGACCTTACAATAGAATAATGTTAATAGAACAATAGTTCCTTCCCCAACTGGGAGCAACTTGGCCCATGGGAAACATAATCAGTGTGCCTCACATACTCGCTCAAGTGGGTAGCGTCCTCTAGAGCTAGTCCATTTGTACTTGCAGGCCTCTGCAAAACCAAACGAAAGCATATACCCCACATGGCACATAAGTTACAGAGCAACTGATTCTGGGTGTGCTGCTTTCTCCCCTTACCAATCCTCTGTATCTTCCCAGCTACCTTAATCTCTCAGAGGGACAGAGAAAAACAAAAGCAAAGACCACCACTGGGCTTTCTGCAAATGTGAACAGCACCACTGAAACTCAAGCCCTGTTTTAGGAACCACCCTGTTACCCAACTGTAACAAAATGATTTAGTTCAGTTTATCTACCAACCATCTAGGACAGAGTATCAGGGGCCCTTAGCTTTCACAAAAAGGTAAAGAAACTACTGGTCTTTAAAGGCAGTGACATAAGGCAAAACTGGAAGATTCAAAGCTCCAAGCAAGGTGTTCCTCCCTAGCACATACCCTGTGCAGGGGCCCAAGCCCCTCAGCAGAGGCTGGCAGTGAAGCCTCTGCCTGGCATACACCCTGGCCTGGCAACAGGCTGGGATGATCCCCAAAGAGGAATTGCTTGCTTCCCAGGGCTGCAAATATGATGTTCTGCACTGGCCATGTTGTGGGTCTGTGCCAGGGACTTTGGGGTGGGTCAGCCAAGAGTGGCAGGCCTGGCCTAGGCTCAGCAACTGGTATGGAAACTGTCATTAATTTTCCGGTACCTGGACATTACCTTCCATGGCAATCATTTATTTTTCTCTCCTACTGGAAATTAATGGATCTTACAGTAAGCATAACACACCACTGATACAATATTTCTTAACAAAAATTTATTTTCTCAATTTCCATTTTTCACTAAGAGGAACCACTAGATAGATACTCCATTAAGAAGAATATACATATTTTTACTGGTCTTCTTTGATTTTACTAATAATCTAAAGTTACCCAATTCCTTATTCAAAATTATTAAGGGGATACAGGGCACAGGGGAAGGTGATAATACTGCGCATGGGGGCAAGGGTTTTGGAAACAGCACTCTCCCACTGCTGATTAGGTGTGGTGACTGGTGTCCACTTGAACCTAAGCAATAATCCCTGGCCCATCACATTCTAAAATGACCAGTTGAAAGCTTGGAACCTACTGCATATTATGCCTGGGCCCACTGGACTCACCAGGAAATATCACCTCCACATTGATTAGGGACTGATCAAAGCTTTACTCAGGGTGGCACCCAACAGCTGGTCCTACTCAGCCAGCAACAATCTTATAGCCTGAGTTGCTATGCCCTATCAGGGGTGGGGAGGGGGCGGCTGTAGAGGGCCATATGCCACACATAATGGTGGACCATGTTCATGCAAGACAGAAGAACCCTTCAACCAAGCCATTCCTCCCCCTAGTACCTAACATCACAACTTCCTTCCAAGAACTATGGATGAAGTAGGGCTCCCTCTTTAGGGCCCCCTTTTTCTGTACACCTGGAAGCAAATCCAATTTACTCTGGTAGGCTAATATTCCTCCAAAATACATTTTCCATAATGACACTCTCTTGTCAGAATATTTAAAAGGCTGTCAATGTCTTCCTACAAGTCTAAAAATGTTTCTGCTGGATATGCAAGGCTCTTCACAATTTGACTTACTCCATTTCTCCATCGAGTCCCACTAGGCTATCCCCACAGACGTCACTCACTCATGATCACAGCCTGAGATGAGCCTCCTGGCTCTTCTCAACTCCTTCTTCTCCCCCTCTCCTCAATAACCGCCACTTTTTCCTCTGTGAACTCAAACCCAACACACAATGCAAGGCCTAATCTTAGTGCTCTCTTCTATAAAAATTTCTTCCTCTGAACTAAGTATCCATGGCCACACAATTATGTACCATCTGTCCACTGTGGCTACATGTGAGCTGGTCCAGACCCTCCAGGGTACCATGAACATCTCAAAGGGCAGAGAACCCACCCTTACCAGCCTGGGCACATTTAAGGCACAGGACAAACATCTGATGTAGCTAGTGTCCAAAAGGGCTGATAACCTCTTACAATACAGACTGACTAAATGCTAAAAAAGACCCCAGCTCTTGCATCTCAGGGAAGCTCTCTTCTCTACGTTTCACTCCTGGCAAACTCTGAGACTTCTGCCTGCATTCAGCCAGCATTCCTGCTAGAGTCAAAGTGGCAGACAAAGGATTTCACAACACTCCTACACCCCCTCAAGCTCCAAAGCTCTTAAAGGGCACCCTGTTTAAACAAGAGGTGCAGTATGTTTTTGGGAAATGATGAAACAACTTCCCATAAGAGGCAAGAAAAAATTCCCCAAGTGCAAAAAGGCTTCTCGGAAAACAAATAGAACAGCTTCCCTACCAGGACAGAGAAAGGATTTGACATCCCGGCTCTTCATCCTTGGCAAAGGAGCCTGTTGTGCAGGGCACAGGAGAGATGAAAGTTACAGGGGGCTGCGGTGGGAAGGAGACAAATTCTTATGACCAGATGTAGAGCTCACCATAGTGTTCAGAGTTGGAGGCCCAACCAAATGCTTCATTTGATACTGCCCAAGGTGCCAGGAGAAGTTTCCTGACTTTCTCTTTCTCTTATGCACCTTAAACAACAGATGTGATCCTAAAAACCTGGGTACAAAAGCCATCATATTTTACATACCCAGGAACACTTGCTATTTAAAAACAACTGCAGTGATTCTTTTGGTGGATGGTAAAATCCTTTCACAATAACAATGCTTTTTTAAAAATTGGAAGGGGGTATAATTTTGTATTTTATACATTTGGTTTGACTATGAGGATTGTTTTGTCACTTATTCTAGAGTGCCTGGGTTTCAGAGAGGGCATGGGCAAACTAATGTAGATTGTTTTGCTTGATCCGCAAGATTTATCTAATAACCACTTCTCATGTTACCTTTTTAAAACTACTACTAACCAAACATTAAGCAACATTAGCTACACTCTTCAAATAATAAGAAAAGTATCACCCACAAAGAAAAGCTCTCAGGTCCATGTCATTATAAAGACTAATTAATGTAAGTTAGTAACAGCATTTGTGAGTGTTCAGACCTCACTTCTTTGGCATAAACTCTTTCTCCTGAACTTGAGAATTCATATCCACCTAGCCTGTTCGCAAGAAATCAAATCCTAACTTTGCCTTTATCAGCAATGAGCCAAGAAATAACTCTTTCCCCCTTTGCTGTCTTACTTCCCAAACCTATCTAGTAAAGTGACCATTCTCAAGGACTAACAAAAGCGCCATAAACAGGTTGCAAAGAAAGTAAATGTTTTCAGATGCAAAAATGATGGGGAAAAGGTTCCTGCAATTGTAGTCTCTGGCTTGGTTCCCCCCTGCAGAGACTTCCCTTCTCAGTTCCCCACTCCAGCCCTTGTATTGTAGGCCACTTGGGCCTGCCCATAGTCTTTCAAGCAGAATGAGCTCCTTTTATCCATACCCATGTGGCTTCCTGCTGTAAAGCTTTTTAAAAAAAAATATACCTAATTTCTATCTCTAACAGATTTTAAGGGTTTATGAAATTTTATTTTTCAGGCTGCTGAAGGAGGAGGGAGGAGGCTAGGTGTGGCTAAATGTGGAAAGCAGCACCATGCACAACTCTGCCCTCAGCAGGGCTGGCAGCATTAACTCATCCATACAACTCATGCACCACTTTTGAAGTATGCCAGTCAGTTTAAAATAAATGTCAATTCATTATTTTTCAAAATCAGCAATAACTGAATTGGTGGTGGGGAAAGTGAGGGACTAGGTGTTTCCATCCATAGACTGGAAGACAATCTATCAGATGTCTGTATCATCTCCTTAACCACAGAAAAGAAATCCCCTTCTCTTGCAGCTACTAAAAGAACTGGGCTACAAAATTACTGGGGCCAATCCGGTAAATAGAATTTATGCAGAAGGAATTTGTGGGGAAGGGATGTTGACATAGCAGCTGTCCCTTAACAAAGCCATAAATGAAACAAAGACTAATAAAAATTAACTCTCAGTCTTCATTTTACTTGGAAAGGCTGAATCAGTTGGGAGACCAAGATGAAAAAGGAATCATCCTCTGCCCTGGCTAGTATGCTCAATGGTCAGAGCATTGACCTGCGCACTGAAGGGTCTCTTGATCTGGTTTGATTCCCAGATCAAGGGCATGTATGTACCTGGGTTGCAGGTTTAATCCCAGCTCGGTAAGGGTGAGTGCACAAGGCAACCAATCGATGTGTCTCTCTCACGTCAATGTTTCTCTCTCTTCTCCTCACTCCCTTTCACTCTCTCTATAAATCAACAGAAAAAAAATATCCTCAGGTGAGCATTAACAACAACAAAAAAGACCTTATTGAGTTTTGTGGGGTCTGAGAGTCAAACAGGCTGCCCTCCAACAAGCAAATGGAGAACAACATTTGTGAGGGAGGGAACAATGTAAGTGAGGCAGTGAAGCACATTCCATGGTGCATCACGAGAATGATAAAATTCCTGGTAAGGTCCCAGGACAGAGCACAGAACAGGGAAGTGGTTGGGAAGCAGGCTGAAAGCACAGATGGGTGTTATGTTGCTCAAGAGTATGGACCTTAATATAAGCCTTAGAGAGTGCCCTGAATTTGTTTCCTTTTAGAAGAAAGGAGTATCATGCTTAGTCTCTAGGTTTTGAGTTACTATGGTAGCAGGTTGGAAGACAGACTTGGGTAGAAGGATGTAGTTAAGATACTGGAGAAACCAATGAGTCCTGTGAGAAATAATGAGGCCTTGGATGTCAGCAGTGTTACTTTTTTCTTGGAGGGACCATCACTTATACCCTTGACTGCAGTCAACTTGCTGGCTGACTGCCCACCCACTGCCGCCACCTACCCAGACCAGCACAGATACAACAGGGAAGAAGAGCTCTGGTGCTTTCATGCTAACAGGAACTCAAGTGTCCAGTGGAAATGAGGATTTTGGAGAGGGGATGTGCTTCCAGAATCCCCATCACTGGCAAGTTCTGATCTTCTGGACAGCAAGCTGCAATGAACCGATGAACTCAAGGATCCAACATGAGAGTATATACCATTTCAAGGCGAGTCTTTTGAGAAATGCTAGGAGGCTCTCTTGAACAAAAGGGGTCTGGAAAGGTGACAAAATCCCTGCCTAGCATTCCCTCATCCTCTCACACTTTCCTCCCTCTCCCTCAAAAAAGAAAGACTCAAAAAAATCTATTAGAAGAATAAGTGTTGATTTATTGATGATAGCAATTCTGACAAGTGTGAGGTATTATTTCATTGTGGCTTTAATTTGCATTTCCCTGATCACTGGAGATGTTGAATCTTTTTATTTGTCTGCTGGCCATCTGTTTGTCCTCCTGGGAGAAATGTCTATTCAGGTCCTAATTAATTGATTTTTTGGGGTGTTAAGATAGCCACTTTAAATCTATTTCAGGTTTTCAATGAAAATTTTCATTCATTATATAATAATGAAATAGAGACTAATATCACATGTGGGTATTTGCCATTTCTTCCTCCAGCGGTAACTAGTATCCTTAACTGATGTATATCCTTTCCAACCACGTTTCTATGTTTTTACACATTTACATGTGCATTGACACTCACAGGTTTTACATCTCTAAAAATGGATTCCTAAGCAATACACGGTACTGTGTTGTATGTTTTAAAATGTATGAAATGTTCCATAGCCTCCTTTTGTTCACTCAACATTGTTTTTGAATTTAGCCATGTTGACAGTATAGTTTTACCTGTATTATAGCATTCCATTGCATTAACATACCAAACTATTTGTAACCATTCTCTCATTGATGGGTATATAGGTGACTTCAGTTTTTCACTATTAAAAACAATACTGTAAGGAACATCCTGTACATGTATCTTAAGCAGGTATATAAGATTCCTCCGGCATATACATCTCTAAAGTGGAGGGCACAATTTCAACTCTTCATATTGCCTTATAGCTCTCCAAACTAGTTATATTACTTTACACCAGTAGTGATGTAAAAAAAAAAATTCTTAGTTCTCCACATGCTTTGCAACTGGTATTGTTAGATATTAATTTTTGCCAATCTGATGAACATAAAATGGAATCCCAATGTGGCTTTACTTTGGTGTTTCCTTGATTATCTCCTCCCAATTTGTAAATTTCTTGAACTTTCTCTATGGCAGAAGTTAGAGTCCTTGAAATCCTTTCAGGAGATTGATGTGATTCAAACTATTTTCATATTAATACTAAAGGCTGAGGCCTGGAGCATTGATTCATGCACCAATGGGGTCCCTTGGCCTGGCCTGCGCCCTCTTGTAATCCAGGACCCTTCGGAGGATGTCGGAGAGCCAGTTTTGGCCTGATCCCCACAGGCCAGGACGAGGGACCCGCCAGTGCATGAATCATGCACCGGGCCTCTAGTATGCATATGAGATCTTTGGTTAATCTCTTCCTGCCCTCCTCTCTTCCCGTTTCTCTCTGAGATTCATCAGTCTGTCCTATGTTTCCATGCCTATGGTTTCTGCTCCTGTGTTGAGTCTCTGGCCCCTGGTGGTCAGTGTGCATCATAGCTACCGGCTATCAGCCGGTCACTTGGACTTTTACGTATATATAGATTAAGGTGCTATTTGCCTTTTTTGCACATATTCTTTCACAGGTGTGTACATGTTCCCTCTGATATTTATTGTTCTTATTTTTTTTAAGTAAATTGACAATTTTTTTTTAGTTTTATTTTCAACTGTGGTAAATGTTGATAGATGTAACAGAAACTCTTTGAAGGTCCTCAAAAATTTTCAATTGTGTAAAGGGACCTATGAACAGAGTTTGAGAACTACTGCTGCTTTACAGTTTCAGCTTTATATTATTTTCTTTCTGGAAGTATTGTCAAAGCCAGTCATTAAAATCAAATAAATTGATAATGTAAAGAAAAGGAAATGAACCCTCATACAATGTTGGTGGATTGTAAATTAGTATAGCAACTATGGAGAATAGTATGGAGATTCCTTAAAAAATTAAATATATAGGTGCCACACAATCCAGCAATTCCATCTCTGGGTATTTATCTGAAGAAAACAAAAACTCTAATTTGAAAAGATACATGCACCTTTATGTTCATTGCAGCATTATTAGTAATAGTGAAAATATGAAAACAATTCAGATATCCATCAGTAGATGAATAGGTAAAGATGTGGCATATACACACACACACAAACACACACACAAACACACACACACACACACGGCACCTTCCTGGATGATGTCAGGGTTAATTATCTTCTTTCTAACAGTACTCAGTACCTGAACCACTCCAGGGAAATAAAGATATACTCCGTCTTATCTTTTCCCCCAATTAGACTGGGAGGTCCTCAGTTCCTGGCAGAGGGCCCAGTGTATATGTAATAGCCTCTTAACACTTAATAGTTGAAATAATGCTAACGACAAAGGCACGGGGAAGTCAGTATTAAAAGCATACACATACACAATGTAGTACCAAAAAATTTTGATTTGCATGGAAAGACCTGGGTGCAAATCCCAGCTTTATTCTTTAATGGCTGTGACACCTTTATTGTGAAGACACCAATATGACATAATACAAGAAAGTGTTTTACATCTCGTCAACTGCCAGTAGTGGTAAGCTGTTACAGCTATTGCTACCCGTTATTCCTCTGATCTCAAGAGGTGATTCATATTATTTATTCCTCTTTAGAGGAAAGAAAGGAAAGGTACAGAAATAAGCATTACAACCATAGAAACACAGAGAAAGAAAGCCTCAGAGACTACAGTTCCTAAGGACTGTGGATAGCTACCACCCGGCTGGAACTTAGGCCTCTGTGCTACCACCAGGGCAGGGAGGAGATGCCAGGGAAATACTCAGTAACTGAAAGAGTGCCTGGCACATTCCAGGAGATCTATAAATGTTAACGACAAAAAAAATGTTGCACACACTGCCCGGGACAAGAGAGCATTCACCGTGACTCTTTCTACCTGCACACCAAGAACTAAGCAAGCAGGGTTGTTTTTTTTTTGTTTGTTTTTTAAAAAATATATATTTTATTGATTTTTTTACAGAGAGGAAGGGAGAGGGATAGAGAGTTAGAAACAACAATGAGAGAGAAACATCGATCAGCTGCCTCCTGCACACCCCACACTGGGGATGTGCCCGCAACCAAGGTACATGCATGCCCTTGACTGGAATCGAACCCAGGACCCTTGAGTCCACAGGCTGACGCTTTATCCACTGAGCCAAACCAGTCAGGGCTAAGTAAGCAGTTTTATAAGAGCAAGGTGAACAGGATTGAGGCTCCTAAGTGAGTGTGAACTTAAGCACAGCAACAGTCTTCACTTCTGGAAGTACTGTCCAAGCCAGTCATTGAAATCATCTTCAAACCACGCTTCCAGTAAATGAAAAAGCAGAGCGCAGTCTCCAGCTGTCTCAGATTAAAGCAAGGTGGGGGGGGGGGGGATGAGAGAGTCAGGATTACAGTAAACAGGGGGTGTTCCGAAGAGAAGAAATTAATGGACTCATCAAAAGGCTGGTGATTTCACTTAAAATGAATTAAATTGATTCAATCTTTCCCTGTTTCAACAAAAACCTCAGGTTAGTCAGTGCTTGAGCTGCCTGAAAGCTGCCCAGGAAGGATCAGAGGGGCTAAGTGACCATTAACCAAGGCTAGAAAATCTTCCTTGTGTTCCTTCACACAGAGGCTGGAGAGAGGGCCAGACAATGATTCTGAGACAGGATGTGCTGGTGTCCTTTAGCCTGCCAATACCAACAGCAGGAAATAAAGGCTGAAAAGAGGGTCAGATTCACTCTGAGGAACAGCAAACTTCCCTAAGATGGTGAAAACATTCTATAACTCACAGATAGCCTAGATAAAGTGGGCCGAAGAGAAAAAAGGAAAAAGCCACCTGGTTGTGACCCTCTCAAAGATACCTTAATAAATAGGATTATTTGTGAACTCCACAGGCACACCCCAACCCTTCACACACTCGATGTACAAACAATGATGGTCAGCTCTGCCAGAGTGCAGAGGACTTAAAGTGAGTACAGAGGAAGGAGAGGAGGAGGGTAGGGGAGAAAGGCAAAGCAGGATAATCATACTAAGTTAAGAAGAAGGGAGTGAGAAACTAAAGGAAAGGAAAAGAGGTACATGGATACAACCTTGTATTCCACCCACCCAGCAAATACTGGCACAGGCCTACCATGAACACAGGGCCGGGCAGGGGAGAATGTGGAATGACAATCCCCAGCACCCTGGAAACTAGAACTGATAAGACAGCCTGTGAAACCTTCCAGTCAAATGCTAGGATCTGAAGGAAAGGGAACAGGACCCAACCCCTTGCTAGGTCATTCCCCTCTGGACACAGGTTTTATGGAAACAGCATAACTGCAGAGGCCAGAGACGCTCTAAAAAGAAAAGTTATGCCCCAACCATAAAATTATTTTCGTTGCTACTTCATAACTGTAATGTTGCTATGGTTATGAATCGTAATGTAAATATCTGATATGCAGGATGGCCTTAGGCAACTCCTGTGAAAGGGTTTTTCGACCCCCAAAGAGGTCATGACCCACAGGTTGAGAACTGCTGAGATGGACCAACCTAATTTGAAAAAGGAAGAGATTAAATGATTAAGGATGATGCTGGCAGGTGTATCTCTTATCTTTTCTGGGCTGGCTGTGGCCCTTGTCAGTTATCCTACAGAGGAGCCAGGCTGGTGAGTCCTTACTTAGCTGGTCACCTTGAGCATCTTCTCCCTCCACTCATTCTGCCTCTTCGGCAGCAATTTTAGGAAATCTTTCCACAGCTTGGGCTCATGGTATGAAGAGCAGGGCCCCAAGCTGGGGGTCCCAGACACGAGTCCCAGTACCATCTCTAATGAGCAGGAACTAAAGGTCCCTCACTTGGCTCACGGGTGAAGGGAAGGTGGACTAGCTCTCCAAGGCTCTTTGAACTCCTCTGACTACTTCCTCTTCCAGGGTCAGGAACTTTGCTTGCTAATTTCTTGTTTTCTTATTTGTTATGAGTGTGTGAGATCTTCTGTTGATAAGCAGTGCTGAATCAGAATCCCATCTGGAGACTGGCTTACCGAAAGTGAAACTAGAGAAACGTTTGGGAATTGAGTAACTTTTCTCTTTTCTTTTTTAATATATTTTATTGATTTTTTTACAGGGAGGAAGGGAGAGGGATAGAGAGTTAGAAATATCAATGAGAGAGAAACATCGATCAGCTACCTCCTGCACACCTCCTACTGGGGATGTGCCCGCAACCAAGGTACATGCCCTTGACCAGAATCAAACCTGGGACCCTTCAGTCTGCAGGCCAACGCTCTATCCACTGAGCCAACCATACAACCTGAGGAACTGTATTTAAAGGGCCAGAAAGTTGAGAACCACTGGTCCATCTGAAGCACCCTACTTCTGAACCACCTCTCTCTCCAGTGGGTTTAAGGTAAGGTGACCAGATTTAAAGCGGTACACCATTGACGGGGGTGGGGGGGAGGTTCTTTCTTTTCTTTTTTATTATTACTTAAAATATTACGAAGAGTAATTGGGACTTTTTTAAAACGCCGCAGGACGCGGGACAAACTGTTAAAAGTGGGACGTCTGGTCACCTTAGTTTAAGCCCATTCCATTTCTCTGTCCTCACCTTACCAAACAGAACTTGTTCTGAAAAGGGTCAGATGGGCTTGTTCACCCCAAGTGTAAACTGATGGTTCTCAAAGCATGGGCCCCAGATCATCAGCATGTAACAACTTAGGAGAAACGCAAATCGGTTCTCATCCCAGACCTGCTGAATCGGAAACTCTGAAGGTGGTGTCCAGCTATCTGGCTCCTCCAGGGGATTCTAATGCACACTATAATTCGAGACCCAGTGGAGCATATCACCTAGAAGGTTCAGCCTGCTGATTCTCTCAAAAGTATGTGACTACTAATGACACACTTAAATGACCTCTAGAATTTCAAGCCTAGGAGCCCACATAGCTGCCACTGGATGAAGGAGGAGCATCCCAAGTCAGCATATCCTTCTCTTGCTTTCAAGGTTCAAGACCTTGTGCAAGAATGCGCACAAACTGTCCTTTAAACTTTGACCAGAGGCAGGAAAGCACAAGCTAAGGAAAAAATGTCCAAATGATCCTGATGGGCTTCATCTATTAAAGTGAAAAAAGTAGAACCTCTCTTCACCAGACCTTAGAAGGGATAAAGGTGGGCTAACAGACATAGGCCTCCCCCTGGCAGGAAGGTTGACCAGATGCCATCCTGATAAATGTAATACTTGTTCTACAGTAAAACTGATGCGGGCTGGACAGACACTTAGGGAGATTCCTGAATCTGCCTCCACGGGGTTTCACCATAGGAACTGCAGAATATAATAAGCACTTTTTGAGGGTCCTACTGACATTTGCTAAGGCACATCGGAGTGGCAGGTGGCTTTCCACTGGTGTGTACCAGGAAGTTACCATTGTGGTGCAGAATTTGGCACCTCACATACCACCAACCACAACCTAACAAAACAGAATTAAGAACGTTGCCAGTCCCCTTTCTGCTTCCCTGTTCTTTGCCCCAAACCTGCTCTGATTAGCCCTCTGCTTCTCCAGTTTATACCAAGTCCTCATTCTCTTCAGGATGCTGTGGCTTCTCAGTGAAAAAGGGATGTCAGATTTCCAGGTCCTTCAAAATCCTGACTATGACAGCCTTGTAGGTCATGGCCAGCTGTCTGTGAGAAAACAACCTTTTTAATGCTCTCCTCCCTTTCTCTTCTCACCTTCTTTATTCTCAGGAATGAGGTATTATCATATTCAGAGGTTTACTCCACAGATTTGGGCTTCAAACTCAAGATTTGGGGCTCTGTTGGAAACTTTAGTTTTTGATCTTGTACACAAAGGAGGCTAGTAAATGCCAGCCCTCTGCCCAGAGATGGATGAAGGATTAACCAGTTA
This sequence comes from Murina feae, assembly GCA_004026665.1. Lineage (NCBI taxonomy): Eukaryota > Metazoa > Chordata > Mammalia > Chiroptera > Vespertilionidae > Murina > Murina feae. Next base: position 22,688 of record PVJC01009733.1, read on the forward strand.
AGTGTTAACTCAGTGCTTTGAGCAATTCAGAAAAGAGATAATGACTAAAAAAATAGAGCATTATAATAATCCCTTCTACTGAAATACTTTTATTGTTGACCCAGCAATTTTACATGTCTCACTTAATCCTGTTATTCACAATCTTAACTATTCCTGCAAAGCCAGGGTCTGCCAACTGGCAACCAAATTTCTGAATGCCAGGGAAAGGACTGCAAAGCCTCTAAACTGCCTAACAACATGGGACTGAGAACAATAGCATAGAGAAAAGGTTTCTTCGCTAAAAGCCACTCTAAAGAAACCTGAGACACACCCCTGCTGTAAGTCACAACAGTTCTCTGCACCCCTGAGCACATCAAATCACAGGCAGTCCTCACCCCAATGTCTCCAATTACACTGGCCTGATCCAAGATGAAGAGTCCAGGAACACATCCACAGCCCCCAGATGCCAGCTGCTCCTCCCTCTTCTTCCTTCTCAGGCAATTAGGAACCTCCCACACTCTCTAGGCCTCCCTGCGGAATCTGTGACCCCATCTAAGACCACATAGGATCCTGTATGATGTGTTAGACTGGCCCAATATAAGGAGTCCTTGTCAGACACGCCTCCCACGGGCTTGTTGGGCAGAGGCAGAGGATGAGGGGCCTGCCCTGAGTGTGTTTCTCCCCCCCCACGAAACCTTAGGCAGGCTGGAAAGACAGCCTCACCTAGCCAGTCACTTCCTGTTCCCCTGGGCAAATAAGAGCTCTACTCCATTCTTCTCATCCCCAATCTTCTCCATAAATTGTACCAAAATCAACACCCTCCTCCAGCCCTCTTTATTTCCATGTTTGGACTCATTCAACCCTTAATCCATTAATTGGTGTTTATTTTTTCTTTAATCCTGTGATCTTCAGGACACTCCTGCACAGGGAGCTTGTTCCTTCGCTTCCTTCCACCTCCCTCCCTTAGAAACTCTGAACAACTCAGGAAAGGCACCTGCCTCCACCAGCAGCACCTCACCCCTCTGGGTGCTTTCCTCAAACTGTGCTTTTGGTGATTTCAGCCTAATTCTCTAAAATCTTGTGCTGAGACTAGACTTTATCTTTCTTTTTTTGAAATGCCAGCTTTACAATTTACTCCAAAGTAGTAAATTCACCCACCAGAGCAAGAGGCAAACCAGTTTGGGGGATAGAGTATATTGGGTTTCCAAAATTTCAATAGAAGTGACATGGCAAGTTTCAAAAGAAGGGAATATCAAGGTGAACAGAGCAGACACTATCTAACTCTCTCTCTCTGGCCTCCCAACTGTGCCCAACATGGCCACTGGTAAGGTGCCACATGAATAACAATGATAATACCCCATTGATGGTAACATACCAACATGGTAATTCACAGATCACCGAGGGACATCACCTTTGAGAAACATGTTCAAAATTACACGTGTTAGTGGAAGAATCAGGATTCTAACCAGCCTGTTTTGGCCCAAGAGACTACATTCCTAACCTCACTATCCCATCTTGTCTCCCCTACTCCTTGGCCCCTAATTTGTTAGGTCTCAGGGTACATTTCTCTCCCTCACAGAAGTCTTCCATGTCCATCCCAATCTGAGTCAGGAGCCCCTCAGATATGTATTTCAGTATGGCTCAATGATTCCTTGATCACAGGATGTCTCACACAGAACTGTAGCTGGTACAGTCTTGGCATTCAGCAAAAGCTCAACAAGTAACTGAATAAATCAAAGTGCTAACCCATCAGCTCTGTTTCTTCCTGGTGTAGAACATTGTTTCTGGCTCAGGTGCCCACCTCTCACAGGCTGACCACAAAGACCAAACTACATGTGATAGCTTCCATCAAGATCCAGGCCAGTATCTTGTCCCAGAAAGCTCTCAATGACATTATTTATCTCCTGCTGTCCTCCCTGCCCACCTTATGTGAAGACATACTGGCTAAACTAGTTAATGCCATTTATGAAAATACCAAACCAAACCTGTCCCACAGCAACCCAGGCAACCCTTGGTGGTCATTAGGAGCAAGTCTATAGGATTTGTGCATCATGATCTGCAGAACAAAGGGTTCTGCCTCAGCCCAGTTCCCGAAAGCTGCAATTCCCAGAAGTCTTTTGTTGTTGTTAACCTCACCCAAGGCTATTTTTTCCAGAGTGGAATTTTTTAGAGAGTGGAAGGGAAGGAGGGAGGAGGAGAAAGGAGAAAGAGAGCAAGAGGGAGAGAGAAACATCGATTGATTGCCTCCTGTATGCACCCCAACCCGGGGCCGGGGATTGATCTGCAATCCAGGTCTGTATCCTTGATCAGGACTCGAACATGAAACCCTTCTCATGAGCAGGCTAACTCTCTAACCACTTAATAACACCAACCAGGGCCCCGTAAGTCTTAAAGAGCTGTCTAATCCTTTCAAATTAGAGATAGTCAAGATTCCTGGAAATAAAATCCTGTATAGGAAACCTCTCTGACATCTTCCCAAAAGAAAGAACTCAGACCAGGAGTTCCTGCTAATTCTATTTAAAAAATACACACAAAGCCTACTCTCCTTCCTTTAGACGCTGCTAATTCTAGGGGTAAAGGGATGGGTGGTGTCTTGCAGAGAAGGTGACTATGAATGGATCTTAAAGGATGAAGAAAATTATGGCAGAGAGGGGAGAAGACAGGGCTCCAGCCACAGGAAGAACAGGGTAAGAATAGGTCTGAAGGTGCTGATGTTCAAGAAAGAGTAAAAAAGGAGTCTCCTTAGCCTTGACATTAGGGAGTAAGCTAAAGGGAACTGTGGGTGAGAAAGGGAAGCCCAAGCACCCAAGCTTTCCTCTGGCCCTTTCTAGCATCAAGATAGGTTTTAGAGCTATCCTGGTTTTTACTAGTACATACATTCCTCCACATAACCTTCACTCCCCATGGGCAATAAAGGTCTACTTTTCCTCCGTCCTCATGACCTAAGGAGACCTGCACTGGTTTCAAAGATCTGCATCCAAGTTTAAAGTTAGTACATGCCATGATAAACTCTTCTGGGCAGCCTGCCAGTTCCACTCCTTTCCTCTCAGAAGAGCCCCAACACCTGCATCCTGAGGCATGAAAATAGTTTCACATGCTTCTCAACTTCCCAGACTCTTATGGGAAACCATCAATCAGGAGGGAGGCCCCACAGGCGGCTGCCACTTACAGGGCTGTGGACTAGTCCTGCTCATCCTCACATACAAGACAGGCCATAATTCTGCACAATCCTGTCAGGGGTGACCTCCTCCCTTCCCCCAGTACTTTCTCCAGGATGTGCTTGAGTCCACCTGGGCGATCATTGGCCTAGTTATAGCAAAGTATAAAGAACTTTTTCAAGGAGCTTATGTGCAAACATGAAACCAAGAACACAGCACTAGAACCAAGCCAGAGAGACACATGAATATAAGAAAGGCCTGAAGGTGTCTACTGTATGAGGGATGTACAGAAGAGGTCCATACAGCCTATTGATCACCAGCTAAATTCACAGGCCACTAATCAGTAATCCTGAGCAACCACGGATGGTTATCAGGAGCTTTAGTGTGGCAGTTTTGGTTCAAGGCACCATAGGGTCCTCTGCATTCAGGCCTCCAAAGAAATGAGATCAACCTGGAAGCAGAAGCATCGAAGGCTTCTCCCCCGTCCATCCCACACTGCTCTGTGTTTAGCTCAGTGCTCAGTAAACACTGACAGGCAGCACCACACGCCCACTCAGTCCTTATCCATTGTGTGACAATCCTAGCAACATTCTCTTGTACCTCCTACCACTGCCAAAGTCAACAAGGCCAAACTGTCAGAACACAAGCCAATGACAATAAACACACAGGTCCTGCCCTTTCCCAAGGAGACATGAGTCTACTACACGTGAAGCACTGATCATCAGGCCCTTTGTATTTAATAAAGTGTCGTTTGTTATTCACAATAACATAGGCTACAGCAGAATTACTTTATAACCCTATTTGTAGTTGGCCATGACTTCCTGAAACACATTTCCTCTGCTGGATTGAAATGCCTAAAATAGTTTTGTGAATTTCAAAAGAAAAAAAGGTTTGCAAAGAAAAAATCTTAAAGGGAATCTGTTTATCTTCTCTGTACTACGTGCAGAATTTTGAATGACTAAACAATTGTACTTTGAAAGTTTGGCTACTGGCAAAGCTAATAAGTCAAAGAAGTTAAAACAAGGGAGAAATATCCACCTTTGAGGAAGCAAATGAATCTAGGTGGGAAAGGCTCTTAAAAGGAGGAATGCTGTCAAATATTGCTAAGTAAAGTAGAAGGGGGCAGAAGACATTTTTTAATTCTAATGTTGTATTCTTCTAGATGAGTTTAGGAATCTTTTGAATGTAATCCTTCAATCACATCAGGGCTGGGAGAAGATAAAATAAAATATGTCTTTGAAAGAACAGACCCTTAGCATTCTCCAATTTATATGGTTTCAAAATGATTCCTAAAGTTCCTAACAAATAGCAGCTTTAAGGAACCACCTGGGCTCTGAAATGTCAATAAGACAGCCTCACGAAGGGTATGGCTTACTATGAGGTTACCTAGCTGACCGCCCCCCCCCCCATTATTACTGCTCTTTTCTATTTGTCTTCATGTGTAGAATGCCAAGATGTAGCATTTGAGAATTAAAAACACAAATTATGAATAACTCAGACAGAATGCAGGATGTACTGAATCAAATCCGAGACTCCAAGAGATACCAGAAGAAATGAGGAGCCTTTTCCAACCTGAGTCTGTCTGAACTAGTTAGCTGTGATGTCAGATGTACAGGCTGTACCAACTGGTGCTAGAATTTGATCTTCCAACTTGAGAATTATTCCTTAGCATGCCAGGCATTATCCTAAGTGCTTTACATATATGTACTATCTTATTTAATCCTCGCAACAATCCTATGCACTATTTTCATTGCTGTTCTAGGCCAACAAAGTAGTGAAGTCAGGATAATTATCCAAGGTAGCTAGGCGTACAGGTAGTACTCAAACCCAGGCACTATGACTCCAGAGTCCATGCTTTTAATCAGACTACATGCCTCTTTAAAAACCATGAGGTTGGGCTGGAGCACAGAGACAGCTAGTTATTATACTCAGCTATACTAGTGACCTCAGTGGCTCCATGAGAGCTGCAGGTGGAATTTGCCATTTTAAAGTATTTATTAATTAAATCCTATTCCATTGACAAGAGAAACCCTAGGGTTTTTCAATAGTTATAATCTCATCCTCATCTTCCAGTGAATTCACATTTCATGCTTTAGGTTTGCTTATGGTGGTCGGTGACCAGGCCTGGGAGACGTTAGCAGTCAGCACCCATCGCACTCACACCACAGGTTGTCTCTAAATGCTGCTGTTGCTCTAGGTCCCAAAGCTAAACATGAGGTGAGCCAAGGTCACTCCTGATCTCACCACAGTCCAGGAAGCCAGCCACACCAGCACAAGCCACCCGGACTGAGAGAGTTGTTCAAACTCTCTGCAGGCTCATGCTTCTGAGTGATGAAGAAGAAATCTTTCAATGGGTAAGAGGTGCTAAAGAGTTTATCTGCAAATCTGCCTAGAAATAAGTAAAGACTGAGTGCTAACCCTAGTTTTTTTATCAGCACTCTGTGTCCCACTTTTGTAGAAAGAGTTAAGCAGGTAGGAAGGGTAACTTCCTAGCTCTAAAGTTATCCCAGGATAGAAGGGCACCTTTGCTTGGCAAATGGAATCTGTGTTTAATGAGGGCTATAACCCACTCAGGTTTCAAACTTCTAGTTTCTTTTGTTCAAAAGTTATAGTGCAAGGTTTGTATCATGCATTTGCAATGTCCTAAACATGGCACAACAATTAGTCTGCAGAGGATAATTTCTCAATGACACCAGAGTGTAACAAGCCCTCTAATGATCTATCCATCCTCCTACCACAATCCTCGAGTCTTTTTATAGTCACAGGTAATTACACCATGGAGAGATTACATCACTTTGTCAGCAGGGTTTGCAGCTGACAGGAAGATGCTCTGTGGATGTTTTGGGAACTACATCCTCATTTAGCAAACAATTTGCTGTGGTCCCTATTGATCCTTCCCAGGAATAGAACTGCCTTGGAAAATCTTGTGCCTAGACTTGGAACCAAACAACCAATGAGGACAGAAACAACCACAGAGGGAAACATGGTAACTCCTACATCCTTTATCCAGAAGAAAAAACAAATGATATCTTTCTGTGTCGAAATAATTTTCTGAAGGTTGAGCTAAGTGCTGCAATAGAGCAACACAAGGAATGGGTCTCACAGGAACCTGCAACTCAGCACAGGAAGTGTGGTTCTCAGCAGACCACAGGACAATAGAGTGAGACAGGCTGGGCACAAATCCCCACCAGTGTCACACCTACAACTGCCTACCTCTAAGCAAGTTATCCTCTCTGTGCCTGAGTTTCTCATTTGTAAAAATGGATACATGATCAGCTAGCTCAAACACACTCTGAGAGCTATAATTGGGATAACACAGAGCCTGACAAGTAATTTTTTATATGCATCAGTTTCCTATCTATCCCCTTTTCTTCATTATCTCTGACTCCAGGTCCCTCAGAGATAGGGAAGTGAACCAGGGCCACCTGCCAACATCTTTCTGCCATAGTAATGGTAAGGGCCACAGCAACATCATCCCCCTGAAAGCCTAGTTCTCAACATTTTCCATCTTCAATGAACACTAAGTGCCTGGCTTTCTCTCCGCCATCTAGGAATATAGATGGTTGCTTTCCCTGCCATTTTAAAATTGCATTAGGTGCTTATGTGATATTTAACGTGGCCTAAAGTGTTACGGCAACATTTTAAGGGTGAAAATTTCATAAACTAATAAAATACTGAGTTTCTTCAGTAGATATGCTAAGGAGAGGGTGGGGTAAAATAAAAAGCTTTTTATATGGGTCAGCAAGCCAGATGGATTGAGACCATCCAACTATGCAAACATGTAAGACAAAGGAGATTCCAGAAATATTCCATCCTTCCTGGTCAAGTTTGACACCTTATCCCCAACCCAAAAAGTGACTATGAATCTTCAATTTTGTTTTTGCAAGACAGTAAATTGTGTCATCTGCATAAAGTCTCCTGCCCAACATGACTCAACAGGAAGTCACATACCATTTCTGTTGTTGTTGTTATTTGGGAATTACACCACACATTTTATATGCCAAGTGCCTTCCAATCATTTTTATTAGTCTACACACCACCAAAGGAGCATCCTTAAGTATCTTGTTTCTATTTTATAGAAGAGACAAAGAGGTCAAGTGATTTGCCTAAGTTTCTTAAGATCACAGGTAAAAGAAAGGAGTTGTGAGATCTAGGAGAGGCTGCTACATTAAACTGGGATCCTAACTCCTCTCTAGCCCCCACACCCTACCCCCAAAGCAAGTTGGGTAGTATGTGCATAAATCTTATTTTTAAATCTAATCTTCCCCTGCATGATGGACCAGGTATGAAGAATAAGATATGCTTCCTTTTACCACTCCTAAAAAGGAAAATTTAAGTAATTTCTCTCATCTGTGCTAAAGGAATGACCTGGGTGGAATCTAGATCCAATGACTCTCTTGCACCTTTTCCTTTATAACAATAAACCCTGAGTTATAGATAAGAGAAACCAGGATGGAAACTTGATGCAACTTTATTTTAGAACTCTCGAGTGCCTCTTTACACAATTCCTTTCTTCTAAATCTGAGGAAGTATGACCAAGACTAAGAAGTGACTGTGGTATTTATGACCAGAGACTATGCAGACAAATTGCCCCCCAGAATATGTCCACTTACCTATGTCCAGTGGAATTCTCACAATTATGAATGCACAGGTACACAAACACATTCAGGGTCTACCAGAGCCCGCTGGATAACAAGGCTGTGAGTTTACAAGCACCTCATTTAAAATGCCTCTAGAATGGGTGTTCAGAGATAGCTACAGAAGAAGGTAAGAAATGTAGGACGAGAAAGACGGGACCTTTCCTGAACTAAATTGCTTTTCCCTAACTTCAGAGTATCTGAGAATCTTAGTTTCTTGGGAAGCTTGCTTGACATGTTACTCATGGCAGGCATGGCCATACAAGTGTGCTCTGGGTTTCAGACCAAGGACTGAGAACCTCCTTCCTCCAGGAACTACTCCAGAGAGAGAAAAATATTGGCAGCAACTTCGTGCACTAGATCTAAGGAATGGCGAAACCCTTTCTCCTGCATGCACCCTGCTCTGTGCCAATACAGATGTTTTATGGGGATTAGGAAGACTTGGAGGGTGGATGGCAGGGGAGGAAGGATTCTTTGTAGATTGTAGCAAGGAGGAAGAAAATAATAGAGGCAACTTTCCCATTCTGGGCTAAGCCCACACTATAGACATGTATTTTTCCACACTATAGAATAATCCCTTTATCCAGCCAGTCTGGAATCATCAGTTCCTGATCATTGATTTTAGACTTTGGATAGAAACTTTGAATGGTGTGGATTTTTGGGAAATGGGAGGGAAGAGGCAGGGGAGAAGCCCATAAAAAGGAAGGAGAGGTGGGGCGGGGGGTCTTAACAAAGATAAGGAAACTAAGACTTCAGACGCAGAAGGCAGACCCTAATACTGACAGGTAACAAGCTGAGACAGCTTCCCCAACAGAGTCTTGGAAGGGGATGGTCATGGTAGGTCTGGTTCTGGCCCTAAGACCCTGGGCAAGTGCACAACCTCTAAAGTCCACTCTAGCTTCCTTTCTTCCTACTCTGATAAATCATTCCATTCATGCACATACTTACTGAGCACTAGTTGTTCTGGGCTGGGTTGGATGGCAAATCTCGTCTATGAAAGACAAAGTATTTTAAAGTGTAAATATTTTAGCCTTTACGGACCATACAGTCTATGTCACAGCTACTCAACTCTGCCATTATAGCACAAAAGCAGCCATAGGCAACATCTACACAAATGAACACTGCTATGTTTCAATAAAACTTTACTTATGGATACTGAAATGTGAGTTTCATATAATTTTTAAGTATTGTGAAATATTATTCTTTTGACTTTTTTAAACTATCCTATATAATAAAGAGGTAATATGCAAATTAGCCCTCACACCCTCCCAAGATGGCTGCCTATGACCAGGTGGGCAGGGGGAGTTAGTGAGGGACAACTGAACAGCAGGCTGCGCGGGGCAACCATGCTGGTGGGGAGGGGGGGATAAGAGGGGTCCATGAGGGGCAACCAGGCCGGCAGGGGTGGCAGTTGGGGGCAACCAGGCCAGTGTGGGGAGGGGGACAGTTAGGGGCAACCAGACCAGCAGGGAGGGGGCAGTTAGGGGCAATCAAGCAGGCAGGAAGGTGAGCAAACAGGAGCCACTGGTACAGGATTGTGAGAGGGATGTCTGACTGCCGGTCAGACATCCTCCAAGCGGTTCCAGATTGGAGAGGGTGCAGGCTGGGCTGAGGGGACCACCCCCTCTCTGTGCACGAATTTTGTGTACCAAGCCTCTAGTTTAAAATTATAAAAACCACTAGGGGTGCCCTAACTGGTTTGGCTCAATGGATACAGTGTTGGCCTGCAGACTGAAAGGTCCCAGGTTCGATTCCAGCCAAGGGCATGTACCTTGGTTGCGGGCACATCTCCAGTGGGAGGTGTGCAGGAGGCAGCTGATCGATGTTTCTCTCTCATAGATGTTTCTAGCTCTCTATCCCTCTTCCTTCCTCTCTGTAAAAAATCAATAAAATATATTTTTTTAAAAACCCCACTAGGGGCCTGATGCACGAAGATTTGTGCACAGAGGGGGAGTGGGGGGGTCCCTCTCCAATCTGGGAGCCTTCAGGAGAGCCCTCTCCAATCCAGGAGTTTCTATCTTTGCAATCATATGAATGAATTGTCTGAGACCCCCAAACCAGTTTGGTTTGTTGCTCACAGAATAATAGAGGCTTTTATTTTTTTCTTTGCTTCATTGGTGGAGATTTCCTGGAAGTTTTAGGATAGCTTCCCTTTAGTTGTTCCTAGACACTCTGATTTTACTTATGTCTCTCACCTTTGCTTTCCCTCTATCCCCTACCACAACAGTAACTTGCTCCAGGCTCACTTTGCTCTAATGTCTAGGAGATCCGTCTGCCACCAGAACTACAATTCCCAGCATTCCTGGTGGTCCCTGCTCTCTGGGTGTCCGCTTCTGGTCCTGGGGCTGCCAACAGAACTATTCCCAGAATTCCAGGTGCTCTCCATGCTGGGAGCAACTGAGGGAGCCACGACCCCCCAAGTCTCCGACTCTCCTGCTCTGCTCTCCACCGGGTGCCTGTGTATGAATTAACCTACCATCTTTGTTGGGTTAATTTGCATATTCACCCTGATTGGCTGGTGAGTATAGCGAAGGGACGGTCAATTTACATGTTTCTCTTTTATTATACAGGATTATACAGGATTCTTACCTCACAGGCCATAGCAAAATGGACAGGAGGTAGGATTTGGCCCATGGACCAGTTTGCCAACTCCTGCTCTAGAGATACAGTGATGAACAAGAGAGGGTCTCCACATTCTATAGCTCTGTGACTACCATTCTAGAGGTCTCCTCTGGCTTTGGAATAGCCCTGTGAATGCAGGCTGTGCTTCATTTTGTTGCACATTGGTGTAGGCTGGCCTTCTGTTCCTTTGCAACCTCATATAACCATTATGTTCTAACCATTTGTGGCCCCCTTGTTGTGCCAGGGGCTCCTCATAGACAATGAGGTCTCAGGTTTATAAAAAAGGTTTGGGTTAAGAGTCAGAATGAGGTGAATGAGAGGATCAGCAGAAGAAATCTGTATGTGTGTAGTGAGGAAAGCTATAACAAAAGAATCAGTAATTGTTCCTCCCAACAATTCAGAAAAGAAAAAGATTAAATGAGATTTCACCATTATTTGTATATGTTGGGTAAGAGGGTGGTAAAAGTTGATAGAAAGGGAATGAATAACACTGAACTATGGAGACTCTTAAAGTTATAGTGTATCACACCAGCCTTCCAGCAAGACCCTTTCCAGAATCTAGCTGAGATCCCTCTCCAGAGAACACTGCCCAAAGAAAACTGTCATATACATGTATCTAATGAACACTGATAGGGGCACCATTTCTGGTAAGCTCAACCACAACTGACTGAGACTCCTATTGGTGTTTGCAGATACTGAGGCAGATTCTGTAGCATCACCCAGAGGCCTACAATACACAACCAAATATGCCCTTTCTAAAAAAGATACTAGGTCTCGAGGACCACATGAAGGGAATCTATAGAGTTTTTAGAGCACTGCTGAAGGCAACAAGGACCATACAAACCCTAAAGGGCTCACTTGCTGCATCTGTAGTCCATTAAGACTCTCTTAGCTTATAATCTTTAACCAGAAAGTCCTTAGAATCAGAAAGTATAGACTGAGGGAAGTAGATGTGACCTCAAAGGTTATCCAGGTCAACTCCTTCATTTGATGCAGAAACTGAGCCACAGAATGGTTAAGTGACTTGTCCAAAATCACGAAGTCTGTAGTGTCAATGACCAGGTCCTGCTTCACTAAATTATAATACCTTAACTCTGTACTCATTCTGAGAAAAAAACCAGAAAGACAAGAAACAAATAATAAAGATCTAACAGCCCAGCCAGTGTGGCTCAGCAGATGAGCATCAAGTTATTAACCAGGAGGTCACAGTTCAAATCCAAGTCAGAGCACATGTCTGGGTTGCTGACTTGATCCCCAGTAGGGGCATGCAGGAGGCTGCCAATCAACATCATTGATGTTTCTATCTCTCTCCCTCTCCCTTCCTCTCTGAAAGCAATCTAATTAATAAAAGAGTAATATGCAAATTGGCCCTCACTCTGTTACACCCACAAGCCACACCCACCAACCAATCAGGAGCAAATATGCAAATTAACTCAACTAAGATGACAGCAGCCACTGAGCTGGAGTTGCCCTGGGCAATGGAGAAAGCCAGGGCCCTATGGGCCCTGAGCTCTACTCAAGTCTACAAAGTTTCAATTATAGAAGATAAACAAAACCCAGATACCTGCCAGGCTGGGACCTTGGGTTGCCAGGGGCAACCCAGGCTTCAAGCGGGGGACCAAGGCAACAAAGTTTCAATTATAGAAGTTGAATAAATCCCAGATACCTGTTTGCAGCCAGGCACCCCAGTAGGGAGACCCGAACACTGAAGGGGCTGTGGGCAGCCTAAAACAGCCCTCTGCCCCTCACCCAGGCTGGCCAGGCATGCCAGCAGGTGGACATCCCCCAAGCGGTCCCAGTCTGCGAGAGGGCACAGGCTGGGCTGAGGGGACCCCCTCCCCACTCCGAGTGCACAAATTTTTGTGCACCAGGCCTCTAGTCTATAATAATCTATAATAATAAAAGCATAATATGCTAATTAGACTGGATGTCCTTCTGGACGAAGCCGGGGCTGTGAGGGAAGTCCGGGTCTGGGTGCCTACTAGCAGCCAGAGGGAAGCCAGGGTCCCAGTTGCCAGAGGGAAGCTGGTGCCAGCAGCCATGGGAAGGAAGACTTACTTTTGCACAAATTTCGTGCATCAAACTTCTAGTAAAATATATTTTTTTAAGAAAAGTTAACAGTCAGTAGGTGCTTATTGCATTCTCTCAGACAATCTTCACAACCACCTTATGAAGTACATACTATTATTTTGCCATTCTGCAGCTGAGGAAACTTAGGTTTTATAGAAGTGAAGAGACTTGCTCAGGGTCACAGAGCCAGCGAGTACAACTGGGCTATGAACATGGGCATCTGGTTCTGAGAATCTGCACCCTTACCTGCACATCACAGTCTGAATCCCACACCTCTGTCTTGCCTGATAACTACAGCAGGGAAGAGGGGTGATAATGTCATCACCAGTAGGTTCCTACACAACTGTCCTCCATCTGGTTCATTAGGCCCCTTGGTGCCAAACCAGCAGTACTGGCTCCCTGCTTTACCACAGCACAAAAGTCCTCCCCCCCCCCCCCCCCCCCCCCCCCCCCCCCCCCCCCCCCCCCCCCCCCCCCCCCGCCCCCTCCCACCCCCACTCCCACTCCCGCTCTCCCTGTAACTGCCCAACAGACAGAGAATCCTCTATCCCAGATTTTAGGAGAAACAAGGGCACTGTGTCTTTTCCCTCCCACAGACAGATGGCAGAAGGCCAGGACTCACCTGAGGCAAGTCCGTCTCCAAGGAGGGTGCTAAGGATCACCAGCGGAAGAAACACTCCATGTCCCACAGAGGCCAAGGCAGACACTGAGGTGCTCTTTGGTGCTATCCTGCCATGGCACATCTTTTATCCGTCCAGGTTATTTTAAAAAGAAAAAAATTAAAAGCCAGAAGAACTCTAAAGTCAGCCAGGTGTAGATTCACCTATAGAAAACAAGCAAAAAACAGACATAAGTGAAGTGAAAACTTTACCCATGTTTATAAGTAGGCACTTTACTCTAAAGAAGCCATAATCATATACAAAGTTGAAAGTTTTCTAGCAACTGAATTCCTGCTTTCAGAAGAAGAGACAAGCACATAAGTGGCTTTTCAACTCCTTCCTGGAGAAAATATCAGGGCCTGCAGCAAGCTGCCATCAAAGTCAGCATTTAGAAGCCAGATCCTTACGATAGGACGAGGAGACAAGCGGGCTCACCTGGAGATCTCTGGGTCACAGAAAGATTTCAGAAACTGCCCTGGCTCTGCGTGGCTGCCTGCCTCGGAGGCTCCAGCACAGTGGCAGAAAGAGGCAGCTGTTGTCACACAGCTGCTATACCAGAGTGCGGCTTTGCCTTTTGCCACCTGTACTCAGAGTAAATTCAACTTAACCGAAAGAAAAAAAGAGAGAGAGAACACGTGTCTTATGGGGAGAACTACACCGCCTAGAGAAGGAATGCAGCAGTGGCAGCCAAGGGCTCCTAGCTTAGCCTGCTCAACTGCCTGAGGTTGCATGAGCCCTAGGATCTGACTCTGACTTAACAGCTCAAGGCAACACACCTGTGGCCCCAGAGGCCATACTTGTTGGCTATACCTGGTATTGAGTGGGGAGGATGGCTACAATTGTTAATTAACCCCACCATCCATTCTAGTTCAGACGAAGACTTCATAAGAGTAGGAATCAGTATCTTTAAAAAAAAAATCAGGGTTCAAGACTTTTCTTCTTTTTTTTGTTAATCCTCATTGGAGGATATTTTTCCCATTGATTTTTAGAGGACAGAGAGACAGAGAGAACATCGATGGGGAGAGCCACATCAATTGGTTGCCTACCGAACATGCCTCAACGAGGAGGGGAACCTGAAACCCAGGTATGTGCCTTTAACCGGAATCGAACCTGCAACCCTTCAGTTCCCAGGCTGACACTCTAACCACTGAGCCATGACAGCCAGAGCAGGAGTCAAGACTTTTAAGAAAGTTTTTCTACATGCCTTCAGGGAAGCAGTTGGGTTGATGATACATTATGACATGGATATTGTATTTTACTTAACTCATTTGATTTTATTTATCCTAGTTTATAACAGGTATTTCAAAAATATACTTTTTAAATTTTTAATTCCATACACACCTCCATCTCCATTAAAAATTGGGGAGCCTGCCATCTCCAACCCTAACAAAGGATGCCCCTGAGACTGTCAGGGATATTGTCAGACCTGACTTTAATCCATGTCTTGTAGCCTTGACTCAGTCCTAAGCTCCCCTTACAAAAAGCTACTGCAACCCTGGTCGGGTGCCTCACTTGTTTGGAGTTATCACCCTGTACATCAAAAGGTTGGGGTTCAATTCCTGGTCAGAGCACACACTTAGGTTGCAGTTGGGACACATACAGGAGATAACCAATCAATGTTTCTCACATCTATGTTTCTCTCTCAGTAGTTCTCATTCTCCCCCTTCCTCTCTCTAAACATATTCTCAATAAGCATTTTTTTAAAAAGAGTGTTACTGCAAATAGCAATTAGTTATCTCAGTCCAAAGAAAAAGCACCTATCACGGTCCTCAGTGAGTAAGACCCAGGAGTCCAAGAAAGAGTTAACCACTGGGGTCCTCACTCACTACCCACAAATATTTGTGACTATAGTCATCTGTCCCCAGTTTTTACCCAGACTCCAACTTGAGCCTGTTTTACAGTTGTAGAACAGGATGGTTCATGGAGAGTTCTAGGGGTAGAGTCTGTGAATGACTCAAAACAGTACACAAAACTGTGGATATGTAAATGTGTGGAATGTGTATACATTTATGTGGCTAAGAACCATAGAGTCAGAATGCCAGAATTTAAATGTTGCTTCTATTATGGCCAAATTACTCCTTCAAGCCTTAGTTTTCCCTTCTGTAAAATGGAGACAGTAACCATACTGTCTTCATAGGGCTGATGTACGGATTAGGATTAGACAAAGTATTTGACACAGTGCCTGAACTTTTCAAGTCCTCAGTAAACACTGCCAGCTGTTGATACCGTAATAAGATGATCTGAGCCGTGGGACCTTGGAGGTTATCAGGCTTCACTTCCTCTTTTGACAGATACCAAACCAAGATCTGAAGAGATTAAAGGACATGCCCAGGGCCACCAGCCAGTTAGCAATGGGCCCTCTGGTGCTGCTGTTTTACATACAGCCACAGCAGGTGACCCTAACAGGCAGGCACCTTTCCCTTAAAGCAGCTGTTCTTAACCTGTGGGTCTTGACCCCTTTGGGGATCGAACGACCCTTTCACAGGGGTCGCCTAAGACCATCCTGCATATCAGATATTTACATTACAATTCATAACAGTAGCAACATTACAGTTATGAAGGAGCAACGAAAATAATTTTATGGTTTGGTCACAACATGAGGAACTGTATTTAAAGGGCCACAAGGTTGAGAACCACTGCCTTAAAGCAACAACCAGTGGATCATCAGGAATGACACCTGAGAATGATATCACAGCATGCACACAACAAATATTTCTGCAGTGAATGGATGAGGTTGGATCAGAGTGTGCTTAGATGTTCTGTGCAAGAGAGGAGGTGCTGCTAGGTTCACTGCAAAAGGATGTGTCCAATGAAAAAGAAGGGGGAAAAGGAGATACCGAATACAAGTGGATCAAAGCAATGGGAGCACAGCACACCTGGCAGAGGGGAGGCTAAGGCCTTTAAACTGTACCCTGAAACCATGTGGAGCTTAGAAACCATGTGGAGATTAGAAACAGGGAAGTTATAACACCAAATTCATTTAGAAAGCTCACTCTGGCAGGAATTTTAGAGGACTGTGGAGAAGGAGATGCTAAGTGGTAAAGAATCTTAAATTTAGTATTTTATAAATAACGTAAAACTCCTTGGACAATCTGTGAAAATGCACGTAATTCTACTTCTACTTCTAGAATCTTTCCTCAGAAATCACATGTGTGCAATGGCATATATGCAGGATATTCACTGCATTATTTATACTGGCAAAAGATTGAAGGGAAATTAGTTAAATAAGTTGCCATACAATTGAGTACTATACAGTAGTTTTAAAAGAACTGGGAAGTTCACTCTGTAGTAGCATGGAATGACTTCCAAAATTAGTATGTGAAGAAAACCATTTATGTGTATGAGTGTATTTTTAAAGCACACACACACACACCCCTATATACACTGAAAATCTCTTGGTATAATGCACAAGATAATGCACATCTCCTTAAGTGTTGTATCTTGTGCATGCATTCATTACCTACTCAAACAGATAAAATATAAATAAAATTAATGTAGCAAGGCTGTCCTGCAGACCACCTGTTTCCTTCCTCAACAAATTGACATTCAAATAAACCTGATTGCTCCATCTGCCAGGAATACAATCACTGTCAGGGCTCAGCACAGACCATCTTCCTACTCCCTTCAGTAGAACTAACCCCCTTCTTACTCCCAAAGTGACACTCTGATTGGACTCATCCATTCACTATAGAAGTATGTGTTGTGTGTATGTGCTGTGTGTGACACAAGCAGTGTTATTCCTGATGATCCACTGGCTGTTGCCTTAAGGAAACGGTGACTACCTGGGTTACTTGTTGTGGCTGCATGTGGAGAAGCCAATATAACTTGGGGGAAAGATGTACACTTATGAGCTCCTGTTTTATTTTGTTCTGTTTTAAAGAAACAGCTGGCTCCTTTTTTACTGCCAAGGGACCAATTCCATCATGAAGACTAAGACCTGCTCAAGTGCACACCAGATGGGATGATGAAAATGGGGCTTTGCAAAAGAGAGAGAAAAAAAGGATGAATGGAGGGCGGTCAATGGAGTATTTTTACATGCAAGTTGGAGCCAAGGGTCAGTGCTTCAAAAATAATAGTGAAAAACGAATCCCACAACAGGAGAATCCAGCTACTGTGAAGAAAGGGTCACAACATACATCTAGTAATTTAAAAAATCTGTTTTGAACATAGGAAGGAAGAGAGGGAGGAAGGAGAGGCCAGGAGGGAGGGAGGGAGGCAGGCAGGCAGGCAGGCAGGCAGACCTGTCCTTGAATTGTGGCTTTACACCAAATCAAAAGAAAAACACTTCAGAACAAATTAAGACTAAGTATTCATTATCCCTAGAAAAACACATAGGCAAAAACTTAAGAAAAATAAGAGAATACATTTTACTTCAGTATTCCTTTGGCATGTTAATGACCACTTCCCCTAATTTTTTTTAAGTATAATTAAGTAGAAACAGAAAATAGAATAGTGGTTATCAAGAGGGTGGAATAGGAAGTTATATTGTTTAAAAGCATACAGAATTTCGGTTTTCCAAGATGAAAAGAGTTATGAAAATGGATGGTGGTAATAGTCACACAACATCATTACTGTACTTATACCACTGAAGTAGGCACTTAAAAATGACTGATGGTAAATTTTACTTTATGTATATTTTACCAGTTTAAAAAAAAGGGGGAAAATTAGGATTAATGAGGCACCTGGAACTCAGCTTCATTTTCAAAGCCTGCACTCACCCACCCTAACAAGGCATATAACATCTAAACTTAAGAGGTGAGAAGAGAGAGGAAGGTCTGGGGCTACAGACCTCTGCCATCAACTAGATGGCTGGTCATATCTTTAGCTTCCATTTCCGCATCTCAAAAAGGTTCTAAGTTCTTTCTCAGCCACAGAATTCTACATGGCATCCAAATTCTCTTTGTAGGAGCCATCTTTTCCTCCAACAGCCAGTTTTCCCCTCTAAAATAAAGGGTGAGGAGTCATGGAAAATCTGCATTCACCCTTATTTTCTTTCTTGGAACTAGACCTGCTGTCCCAATAGAATGTGGCAAAGGGAGACCCCATGAGCTAGACTGTCAGCCCCTCAAGGGCAGGGTCTGGCCTCTCCCAGCTCTATAAACCTAGAACATCAAAACCTAGGTGACGGTGCTCTGCTGAATGTGATGTCATTAACACTCATTTCCTGTCCACAATGACCCTCCAAGAGGAAGAACACTGCCCTTAAACCACAGCTCTAATCTTGGGGAAGCCACTTACCTCATTTCAGCCTATGTTTTCTCATCTGTAAATTGGGGCTGTTGCTTGCTTTGAATCTCTCTATGGACTCTAGTGAGGCTCCAAGAGACACAATATGAGGGACTACTCTATAAACTGGAAAAGACTCAGGTCTATTTCAGGCTTAGCCCAGAAGCCATGATAGCAAAGGGCTGAGAAACTTCTCATCATAAAAATGATAGATGACTAACAGGGTAGGTTTATAGTGTTAAAAAGAACCTGGAACACAAGCCCAAGTTCACAGTGTTTGCTTGCTTGCTGTTGCCATAGACGCTTCCAGATTAACTAAAGAGCCTGCTAAGATTAAAGGTGCCCTGGAAGTCATTTTCAAAAATGGCTCACAGCCTGGGGAGGCAGTAATAGTAGGTGGGGCCAGCAATGAAGCAGCAAGGACACCCTATCGCCCAGACACCCTGGGGCCTAGATTTCCTCAGGCCATGTGCCTGGTTCTCTAACCTGCAGAGAATGTCATAGTTCTGCTAGAAGGACAGGGTTGAGTCACACTCTGCTGAGCTCTCCTCTGTAAAGGCAAATGGTCCAGACTGTCAAGTTTGGCTCCCAGATCCTAGGTGGGTTTTCCCTACAGTTCTGTGAGGTCAGCCTAGGATAAATTAGTTCCTAAACCTTGGCCCATTTCTCCATTAGTTAGGAGAGGGGACTGGATCAGTAAAGCCAATATAAGTCATTTTCTTATCTCAAACTAGTCCAGAAAGGGGATGGTAGTGGTAGAGAGTCTAGAACAAGGAAGTTTATTACTTTGCTTACTCATCTTCCCTGACCTTATACTTCCATGTGATAGGGAATACAAAAAATAGTTCATGAAGTGTGAACAGAATTTAACTAGTTAATTACATTTCAAAGAATAAGAAGTCCTAACTCTGTGACGTCTAAGGTTCCCTAAAGTGTAATAAGGAGAAGTGACCAACATGCTAAAGAGGCCTTCCCCTTACCTCTCCTTTTCTTCCCTTCAATGTCTCCCCTCTTCACTTCCACCAACCCTAAAATGGCTGGGCCACAGCAGCAAAAGATATCTAAAAGTTGATCAAATCCTAATGCCTCCCATTCTCCCTCCTACCCCCCTGCCCACCCAAGATGACAAAAAATTAAGTTATTTTTAGGTGTCTTTAGTTTATTTTCCCCCCTGTGGGATAAATGTCTCCTTCCAATCTTGCTCATCTCTATATCTTTTCCCTTCTTTTGTGCCACTGAGTGCTTCAACAGGCCCGGAGTCTTCTGTTGGACTTTGAGATCAATGAGAGCCAGAATGGTTACCTTAGCCATTTCCTTTTAATCTCCAGTTCCAAAGCCTACAGACACAACCATCAAACTCTTACTAAAACTCAGTTCCTGCAAATAACCCCCGGCTTTCCTCTACATCATCTAAGCCATGGTAAAGCCAGGTGTTAGAGGATTTTTTGAATTGCTCTGATTTTCCTTGCTCCCAGGCAATTGCTCATCACATCCTCTGGTTGTCACACTTTCTCCATACCCTGTTCCTCAGGCTTTGGACAGCAGGAACACCAGCAGACACATCTACCACCCACGGCTAAGCTTCTTTTAACAGTCTCCAACTTCTCTCTTCTAGAACCTAACAGCAGGATGACTGCAGCATGGACCTGAATGTGGAAGGGAGCCCTGAGTTCCAGCTCCACCAACCCACAGTGAATCAGAGGCAAGTCAATCATTCTTACTGGGCCTGGTATGGGGGAAGACTGGATGACCCCCAAATTCCCTTTCAGTTCCGAGAAATCTGGAATGTCTTCTAGGAAATAGGAGGGGTCCAGAAGTATTTCCTCTGAAAATGTAAGTCAATAAAGTTCTGACTGGAAGGAGAAATGTGAAATTCAACCTCTTTATTCTGCAAAACCAATCGTTTTCCCCCACATCTCCCAAGACACATCCTAGCATCTATCTTCCTCTGCAATGCAGCAAACTAAAAAGACTCCACTTTCCCATTTAGAGCTTTATCAATCCATCAGTACATTTGTATAGGCCACCTGTACACAATGTTCCTAAACTGTTTTCCAAAAATAACAAACAACCAAAAAAAAAAACAAAAAAACACCAAAAAAACAAACAAACAAATAAAGAAAAAACCCAGCCTCCACACACTAGGGTTACTCGAGAGCTGTAGTGGCCCAGAGAGGAAGAGAAAAGATGCAAGAGAGAACAAAAGAGAACAAAACAAGACTGACTCAGGACAGAAAAAGGGAGAGGAGGGTAAAGTGCCCGTGAGGAGGAACTTGGCTCAGGCATGAATTCCAACCCTGAAGGCAGGAAACCACTTCTCCAGGCCCAGCTTCATCAAGGACTGAGAGGCTAAATCTAGGACAAGTCCCTTCTTCTCTCCAGGCCTATTTCCTCATCAGTTCAAAATGAAACAGTTCAACTAAGTATCTCTCAGGGAGGCTGCCACTGTGGAATGACGCTGCCCGACTGGGCCAGAATCTCTGGTCTGCTTGGATATTTGTTTGGTGGTTTAGCGCAAGTTATTTTTAGTTCCCTCCTATAAGTTGGATAAACAATACCCACCACACTGAGTTGTTGCTGGCTAGAAATGAGGTAAACATGAAGGATGCAGGACAGTATCTGGAATAGTGGGCCCTTAAGTTTGTGCTGGCTAAGGGTCCCCTCCCCCCCCTGCTCTAACAGCCTTGACTGAGTCCCCACTTGACACCCAAAGGGCACTCTTTCAGCTGGGCTGGACATATAGGCCCTAAGACTAGGCTCAAAACACAAAGTTAGTTTAGACAAAAGAACAGCCAACAGGTTAAACAAGTGAATTGCCAAGGTTCTCTCCCACGGCTTTATAAAAATATTTTTAAAGAACTTAGCAATCCCTCCTCAAAAGTTAAATAACTGTGTACATGACTATACCAAAGTAGTATTTTTGTCTCAAAGGACCTAGGTGGTTTTCTAGCCTGAATATGTTGTAGAGAAGAATGGGAGCATGGAGCTTACACGTGTGTTTTACGCGCGCGCAAAGTTGTTACTTCATTAAGTAGGTACTATTACCCCCATTTTGCAGATAACTGGAAGCCAAGGGGCCTAGAAGTCTTTCCTCTGGCTTTTCTATTGCAAAGGGCTCCCTGATCTTTTGTTTTCCAAATACAAGTTAATTGTCTCCCTTCTGGGAAAACTCATCAATTCCATCCACAAGTATGAATGCTCTTCTGAACCTTTAGCAGAACTGCTTGGACCATGAATGGGACAACAAATCATATCCCTCCCCAGGATCCACTCACAATTACTTAACTGTTGTATGCTGCATTTACTACAGGCAGTAAGTTCCTGGAGAGACCACCAATTCAGTCTCTTTCTGTTCCCCAAGGTACTCAACATTTACTTGTTCTCTGAAGGGAGAAAAAAGATAACTCAAAAGACAATTTGTGTAGGCAATACCAGATGGCAAAGTAGCAGCAGATTTAAAAGAGGAGGGGCAAAAGGATATAAATCCTAAAGTTTTGGCCAAGTAGCAAAACAGATGCTCGGCAGAAGCAGCTATAATTGGTCCATAGACCCCAGAGATATATCTGTGTGTCATCACACTCCTCTGTTTGGCTCCCATCAGAACTGACTGGAGCAGGCTTCACTTGGCAAATACGTCTGGGAAGCTGATGTACTAAAGCTGACTTAGGACTCTGTGTTTGCAGCGACTATACCTCAATTCAGCAAATACTTACTAGCTGTCTTCTGTACAAGGCTTGGGTGATCACAGATGAAATGGGGTATAATTCTCAAGAAATTCACCATCCACATGAGAGGAATTGCATGTTTATCTGTATGGTGCTCTGAAATTGTTACTAGGACCCAATAAAAAGGTTTAAAAAGTGCTATGAAAACACAGAGGAGACAGGAACAAAGACTTGATTTTCGATTACAAGCAGAGGGAAGATGAACGAGGAAGACTCGAGCTGGACCGTGAAGACCAGGCACACATTGAGATCTCAGGACAGTTTTACATGCACAGTGCTAATCTAAACTAATAAAAGCGAAATATTAAAATTAACCGTTTCTCCGAGACAGGGTAAGCCACGCCCACCAGCCAATCAGAGCGGCTGTATGCAAATTAGCCCAGCCAACATGGCGGCCGCCACTCCCGGACCTGAGTAAACAGCCCTTTCCATTGCGGCAGGAGGGAAAGTGAAGCTGAGCCCTTCAGCTCAGCTCC
>PVJC01009734.1:0-21359 GCA_004026665.1 Murina feae
AACTGTAATAATCTGAACAATAAAAATAAATTAAAAAAAAAAAAAAAGAGTGAGTCTCATTGTCATAAATGGATTATGAAACCATAACCTAATGGGCAGTCTCATTATGAGTGCACAAGAGGGAGGAGAGGTGATCACCCCCCAAAACTGAGAAGCTTTAACAAGAAGAAAAATAAATGTGGAGGCACCAGAAAGCAATACATGTCACTACATAATCTTTCTGAATATAAAAGGGAATGTTCTTTTTAAATATTGACACCAGAGTCTTGTAGAAAACAAAGATAACAACTCTGTACTTAGCTGCAATTTTAACTCCTAACCCAGTTCTGAAATCTCCAGCACAAGAACTGTGAAATGGGGTCAGGAAAGAGTCATGGAGAGCTTATCCAAATTTCAAATAGCCACACTCTGATTTTTCAATCTCCATGCTTAACCAGGGCTAGACAAGAAGCTTCACATGCTCCACAAAGGCAAAAACTAAATCTGTTTTGCTCATTTTTGTAATGTCCAGAATTTAACATCATATCATACATCTACTAGTTCATTCAGTCTTTGATTCACTCATTCATTCACTTACCAGGTATTTGAAAGCCTTCTCTGTATCAGGCATTTAGCTATGTTCTGGGAATCCAATTGTGTGCAAAGATAGACACAGTCCCTGTCCTTGTAGAACCTAATATATTGGGAGTGGAGGAAGAGATGGAGTCTAAATTTTAAAAACAGTCAAATAAATGTAAAATTATAACTGTGATAAATGCCTCAAAATTATGGGAAGAGGGATTCATTATACTTGCATATAACAAGGCTGTGGATATGGTAAGAGGAGCTAAGAGAAGGCTTCCCTAAGGAAATGATAATTCTTCTGAGTTCACAAAGAAGACACTGAGTTAAGGAGATGGGAGAGGGAAGTAATGGGGAAGAGCATCCTCAGTAAAGGAGGCAGCATGTGCAAATGACATGAGGTAGAAGAGGACATGCAAGAAAGCTCATGTGGCTAAACCATGGAAATGACATGAAATGAAGGTCCAGATGAGACAAAAAAAATAATTGGGGCCTAAATGTATGGGATTTTGTAGGACCAGTTTAAAATTTTGCTTTTCATCCTGAGTCTTGGAAACAGAGAAGGAAGATACAATTCAGATTTAGATATCAAGGATAAATCTTTAATTGCAAAGTTGAAAATGGCTTGGAGGTTAGCAGTAGTGGATACTGGATGAAGAGACCAGTAAGAAAGCTATTGATGAAATCTCAATTGAGAATGGTAGTAATAAAGATGAAGATAATAGGATGGATTGGAAAGATACTTAAAAGGTAGAAGAGATTGGATTGGCAGGTGAATTTGAATTTGGAGAGTGAAAAAGAGAGAGGTGTAACTAATAACTCCTGGGATTATTTGTATTCATTAAATATTTGCTGACTCAATGAATCACCAGCACTACGTCTGAGTCACAGACAGACTAAGACATCTTCCTTTTTCAAGGCATGAATTTAAGGCTCACTGATCACTTTACCAATTTACTGTTGAGGCTCTGCTCAAATAATTCCTTTTGTGAAAATCTCTCATGATTTTACTCTGCCCCATCTCCTGTGTCCATAAAGTGCTGTCCATGCAACCCAACTCATGTATATAAAATGGGTGACTCACTGTAGAAGACATAGGGAAATTATAAGCATTTTGAAGGCAGTGATTAGACCTTATTCATCCATGTTTTACCCACCCAGTATTCTGGAAACTAAAAGGGGCCAGGAAGGTTTTTTTAACTTTGTTAAATTGAGTTGGAGGCCTAGATCTTTCCTCACAGATCCTCCACTATGATTGGGTGAACAAGACAAAAAGACATTTAAAAAATAAAAATCAAGCTAAGAAGTAGAATATGACCAAGGGCTGAGGGATGTGCTGACAGAGGCTGTAAATGGGTCAGGAGCATTCCCAACATTCCCTAAGTGGGGCTCAAAGTGACCTGGGATCACTGTGAACACCACATTGTGAGTTCCCCTTGGGTATTACCACTTTGAAAATGTCTCATTCAACACTATTTTGAATAGCTGTATAAATCCCTTGGGTTGGTTCTGAAAATTTCTCATTGTTTGTATTGTGGAAAGGAGGGGGTATCTTGGGGGAACAGCTTCAGCAAAGACAGGGAGAATGGAATAAGCACATGCCTGGGCAGGCCTTGAGAATTCTGGCTGCAGGAGAGCTGAAAGGGGCAGTGTGGTATAATAGAAAGAACAAGAAACCTTCAGTTCTTGTCACTAGTCTTGAATCTGTCTCTTTACTTAGCTGAGGGCACTAAGGAAGGTTGCTAAACTTCTCTTCAACCCAGTTTCCTCATTTTTTACATGGGGATAATAATAACAATAACACCTGCTTTATAGTGTGAGTTTCTGTGTGTGTTGGGAACTAAAGCAATAATATATATTTCATTTTTGCAGGGGCTCTCCACAGAGAGGGTGGAGTCACAAAATTGTATTTTTTTTAAAGACTCGAGGGTTATTCTGATATATTGCCAGTTTTGAAAACTATGCCTCCAAGTCTTTAGGGCAAAAAAAGTAATTCATGAGGTTGTTGGCAAGAAATTGGAGAAAAGTGATAGAGGCTTACAGATGAAAGCCTTGAAATAAAAATTCCCAATTACCTCTTTTCTTTCCCTTTTTTAGATGCTCAGTGGCACCTCCAGGGTAAAGCCCTTATCATTTGATTCTTATTAATTAGAATCCTGGCTTACAGATTCCTACCCTGCTCACCCTCTATTGAAGATCTGATTCCCCAGGTCATAGAATGAGGTGGTGAGGAGGCAGATTATTGTGAACCAAGTTCAGGATCAACATCTGAGGAGTGAAGGATGTAGGGTGGGGCAGAAGAAGCTGAGCTGTGCTGCAAAGGCTTCAGTGGACCCCAGGTGGAGCTCAAGACTTGGGGAGGCCCTGCAGAGGTGCCCACATCAAGGCAAGAGTACTGAGCACCAGGGAGGGGAATGGTCACCGATGAAGCAATCTCCAGAGGTCTGCAGTGTGCTCTCAGGGGCCAGCACTCAGAAGCTGGGGGAATTTGTGCTTCATTCCTGAAAGGGTCTTGGCAACATAGCACAGGCTTCATAGCAGCCTCATTGCCATCTAAAGCTCTGCTTTGAGTCTACCTTTCCATTATTCAAAAACCTTCTGTGCCCCCATTATTCACCAAAGAGGCTGGCTTTCAGAATTTAGCAGTTATACCTGAACTGTTTCTAGACTAATTTTCTACTTCTTTCATTTTGTTCCAGCCAAACTGAATGCTGCCACTTTTCTATCACTGATCTACACTTTCCCCTTCATCTTGGATTATTTAGCCCTTACCCCATTTTCATTAATTTCTCACCATTCTTCAAGGTATATGTAATGGACAATTTAAAAATTGTCAACTGTCTACAACTTCCCCTTTTCTGCTAGTAACAAATATGCTGCCTTCCCAACTCCCATCTCTCTCTCTCTCTCTCTCTCTCTCTCCCTCTCCTCTGTTTTGTGCATGAAGTATCTTAGCTAGTGATGTTAGCACATAGAAGACCAAACAACTGGGGAAAGAGCAAAAATGTCTTTACTGAGAGTATGAGCTCTTCCAAATTACTCACTTAGTCAAAATCCTGTGAAAACAATCAAAAGGTGTGGATATAAAAGGTTAGATCTTTCAGGTTGATTTCCAATAAGCCTAAGCCCCTCTTTTTTTATAGTCTCTAGTCCAAGAATACTAAATGCAATGTCTTTATGGTTTCAACTATTCTATAAAAAAGGAAAATAACCAGACCATGACAGGAACTCCAGGCTCAGAGCAAGAAATAAAGTCAGGTTTGTGTATTTTCCCGATATAAAACAGTATGTCTTGGAGCAAGTCAAGTTCTTCCTCTGGACTTGTATTTCTCCATTTCTCAGAGGAAAGGTTGCTGATTGCTAATGTCTTTTTCAGTCCTAACAATCTATTTTAATAAGAAAAAGGAAGATGAAAGCTTACCCATTTCTATCTCTTCCCATTCTTCTACCATATTGTCCTATAAGATAGTTTTATTGAACACCTTACAGTTTCTCAGTTGAGCCATGTTCTCTTGCCCCTAGGAATTGAGCACTCTCTTTTCCCAAATTACTTTTTCCTTGGACTGATTGGTCCCTGTGAATCCCAGGAATGCCAGAGTAAACTATGTCACTTTCCTAGGAAACTTCCCTTGACCACTTGGATTAGGTTGGCAGTTGATGCTAGGCACTCCATTGGCCTTCTGTACTATCAAAGAGTACAGCTCACTTTATATGTTTGCTCATTTAATTATCTTCCTCTTCTACCATCACTCCATAGAGAATAATTTCTGAAAGAGCAGGAATCTAATATAATAAAAGAGAAACATGCAAATTGACTATTACCACCAGCCAATCAGAGCGGCTGTATGCAAATTAACCCAGCCAAGATGGAGGCTGGCAGGGCGGCTCTGCACTGGGAGCCTCCACGGCCGGCCGGCATAGCTGTGCCAGGTGTGTCAGCTCAGTGGGAGGGGGGGTCTGGCCTAGGGCCTCCTCGGGGCGTCCAGGAGCAGCTGTCCCGGGTCCCCTGCCTGGTTCCACCCTCTGGGGTACTCCCTGGGGCATGCAGGAGCACGGGGTCTCTGCAGGGTGTGCAGGAGCAGCTGTCCTGGGTCTGCTGCCTGGCTTTGCCCCCCAGAGGCCTCTGCGGGACATCCAGGAATGCCTACCCTGGGTCCGCTGCCTGGCTCTGCCCTGGGGGCCTCCGCAGGGTGTCCAGGAACACCCGTCCAGGGTCTGCTACCTTCATCCGCCCCCCAGGGGCCTCCACAGGGCGTGTGGGAGCATCTGCTGCACATTGCGGAGAATCCGAAGCCAGTTCACTGCCCAGCTCCACCCCGGCTGTGTTTGCTCAGCAGCAAGGTCCCACCGAGGGATTCTGCACCAGCGTCCGCCCCTGGCTTGCCACCCAACTCTGCGCCAGGTGTGTCCCCTCAGCGGTGTGGGCTCACCAGGCATGTGCAATCGTGGGCCCTCCGGTGGGAAACGTCCAGGCCTGCACTCACCAGCCTTCCCACCCCCCAATGCACGAACCCTGAAGGGGCTGTGGGCAGCCTGAAAATGGCTCTCAACCCCTCACCCAGGCTGGCCAGGCATGCCAGCAGGTGGACATCCTCCCCAAGGTGTCCCAGACGGCAAGAGGGCACAGGCTGGGCTGAGGGACCCCCACTCCCCGAGTGCACAAATTTTTGTGCACTGGGCCCCTAGTATATGATATAAACATACAAGTTAACAATGGAAGAATTAATTAATTGATGAACAAATGTGACATATACCAATAAAGAAATCATGGGAGATTGATGATTATTTGCTTCTGGTCTTAATTTTTAACTCAGATATTTATTCATTTTTTTCCAACGAAGAAACAAATGTTCATATCCAACCCATGAAGTATCAGTG
This sequence comes from Murina feae, assembly GCA_004026665.1. Lineage (NCBI taxonomy): Eukaryota > Metazoa > Chordata > Mammalia > Chiroptera > Vespertilionidae > Murina > Murina feae. The sequence continues at coordinate 5,440 of PVJC01009734.1, forward strand.
AAAAAGGTCATTAACTCCACTAGGGGGAAATGATGCTGACAGCAGTTTTAACCTCCTTTGACTTTCCAAGAATTGCTTTGAGTACATTCTGTTTTCGAAGATTAGCCTCTCTCTTTGGCTTCCAAAAGCCTGTCCCAGCCTTCCCAGCTCATCCCTGGCCTTGGTTGTGGGGGATATTGAACCCTGTGGTTTCTGAGCCAGTTCTAGCAGAAAAGAAGAGATTAAAGGAAGCAGGATTTGATATTCTTGGCCTCTGGAAGCTCTATGATTATTATTTTTTAGTATACTGAGAACAGATTAGGATGAAGCAGATTAGGAAAAAATCATTAGACATAAACTATAGCTGATCTTTTCTCTGCTGCAGGCATTCCCTTGAGAAAGAAATCTGAACATACCCTTCAGTAAAACACAGTAGAACTTGGGCCTGTGTGGTATGGAGGAACCAAACCAAATGCAGTCCATGAATTAGCTTTGCTTCTTCTCCCTCCACCCCACTTATTAGTAGAAATTGAGTTAGGTAGCACATGTAATAATGACCCATCACTGAAATCAACATTATCTTGTCAGTAGCAATAAATGACACATTCCTAATAAATACATTAGTTCTGTTCACATATGTACTTGGGATTCATTCTAGAATCATAAAGAACTCTGCCTTTCTCCCCAGTTACTATTAACATTTCTGTTAACTGTTGAAATTCTAAATACTAGCTTTGGTTAGTCGAGGTTGAAGTCCCAACTGTGTCAATTCTCCTATACCAGGATATTCAGGAAGTCCCTCTGTTAACCTTACAAGCCTTTAGTGAGTAATAAACAGAGATGAAAAAGTCTGATACTGCCACTAACACAAAGTACATTATCAGTTAAAGCTCATCTATCCAGTCACTTATATGGGTGACCAGGGATAGACTCAATTTGTCCCTGTCACCTAGAATTATTATAATTAGTGTTCACTTTCTTCTAAAAAGTGTCCCATTAGGATGACAAATTTTATAGTTATCCTAGTTATGACTCAGAATTGAATGTTATTCATGTTTTAATTGTTCACTAGAGGATTCCTCTGAATCAATGGCACCTATTATAGATACACCTTCCCAACAATATTCAGTTGTCTCTCATCTTCCTCTTTCTCTCCTTCTTTCCTTAAGCCAAAGTAAGTATTACATACTTTCCATTCATTTATATTGGGAGGAACACATTTGAGATCAGAAAGAAGTGATAAAGAAACCACCCCACCCTGGACCTATTGGCCAGGTCCAACTTACATTTATTTTCCCCCACATTTCTTTCTAAGGAAGTCACTTAGGTGCCTTAAGGCAAAAGCCAGTACATTCCAGTTCTGGAGTAACAAATGAATGTGTGGTCCAAAAAGAAAAGGCATGACAAATGGTAGATTCTTAGACAATCCAACATGGCATTTTATACAACATGATTCAAGCATAATGAGAATTAGCAAGTGCTAAAGAGAGAGATCTCCAAGTTAGGGCAATAGAATGGCATTTACATTAGTTCAAAATGATCAGCAAAACATAAAAAAATGCCTGTACTCATATCTGTCCAATTACTGCAGTTTACTCAAAAGGAATTTTGGTAGCAGACAATGTTTTTACTATTAAAATGAAGCTTAAAAACTGTTAAAAATGTTAGGTTAAATAGAAGGGTCAAATGATATATTTTGGTTAGGAATATGGAAGTTATAGTCAGTCCAGCAGCATTCTAGAATGTATAGCTAGATAAATGAAATGGTGATGTTTTAACTTTCATTATTAGTCTTCTGTACAGTGATTTATATATAACTCCAATGCTCCTAATGCCACATGCTTCCATCAGAGTTTGACACCTTCTTTTCTCATTCTTTTTGATTTGAGCTCAGTCCCAGAAGCTTCCTCAACTGGTTTATTGACTGCAGGCTGTAGTCTCTTTTTCAGCGAGCTGCTCTGCATAAAAGCGGGTCAGCATGTTTCTGAGCACATGACTCTGGATCATCTCTGGACCAGAGCACCATGTGGGTAAAATTCAGAGTATCCTGCCCACCCTGACAGCCTCCATAAGATGGAGCTGACCTGCATGTCTCGCCATGTGCTTCTCCAAATAGAGCTAACTGCTACCAGACATTTAAAATATTAATAAAAATTATGATTAAAAATCTAAAGGAATGTCCGCAAAAAGCAGACCCTATTCATTATGTGGTATGTTTTCTAAGCAAATGTGGAGGGGGGAAAAGAGGATAGGGAACAGAGCAGAAATCAAGCATAACTTCTGATTTGGTGCTGCCAGCCCATCCAGGTCTTGAAAAACAGGAGGCTGCATCAGGCTCATTTCTGGGAAATAGTGTAGATCTGTGTATTTGCTTGTAGGTGCAATAGGAAGCATCTGCCTGCCAGCACAGTGCTGAGCAACATGTTGCCGTTGGATCAATTGAACTTAATGCGCAGCTGTGCTCTCACGGAGTGGGGAACTAATTACTGCAGAAAGACACAAATTGTAAATCCATGACTTCACATGGAAACTATGACCTAAGGTGAACAAACAAGGACTGTTGGAGATGAGGTGCACAAGCTGGTAAAACAGACAAAGGAGACCCAGGGTCCCTTTCCAAAAGTCTGCAGCTGGAAGGAAACTCTACAGTTTGGAAGAGGCTCCAGAACTGAATGTATAGCCAGGAAGTAGTTAGAGGAAAAGAGGGAAGAAAGAAGCACACACCCTAAAATGCTCAAGACAAAGACCCCATACATTTGATCTCATGGGAAATGTCACAAATTATCCATCACATACTTCCTTCTACAATATACAATCTTTTCATTCAAAGACTCAGTTTCAAATGGTTATCTTTTCCCTCTAAACAGGAGTGAAATTAACCTCTTTGTCAGGTGACTATTTTCAATACTCATACCTACTTATGAAAAGTGATTACTACGTCTTAGCTAATCTGCTTTGAGATTTTCTAGTCCCCACTAGTTGGAAGTTCCTTCTAATATTGATCTGCTCTTAGTTATTTCATCATATCTCACTCAAGGAATAAAAATAAAAGAACAGCCTTAACTGGTTAGGCTCACTGGATAGAGCGTCAGTCTGCGGACTCAGGGGTCCGAGATTCGATTCCAGTCAAGGGCATGTACCTTGGTTGGGGCACATCCCCAGTAGGGAGTGTGCAGGAGGCAGCTGATCAATCTTTCTCTCTCATCAATGTTTTTAACTCTCTATCCCTCTCCCTTCCACTCTGTAAAGAATCAATAAAATATATTTTTTAAAAATTAAAATAAAAGAAGACATTATGCTATAGCTACTTATAATTCAGGAAGACAATTTAAAAATTATGATCTCTCACTATCTAGCCATTTTTGTCACTAACATGTTGTATGACTTAGAAAAAGTCTATGATCATCTCTAAAATTCAGTTTCCCCATTTACAAGGATTTTAGACTGGGCCTACCTACCTTATGTGGATATTTTGAGAAATCAGTATAACTAATATAAAAATGGTTATAAAAGCATAAAATGCATTTGCAAATGCAAATAGAGTTATGGCATAAGAATACAAAACTGGCTCATTACTGATTTAATCGCTAAAATAAAAGATGCACTTTTTGGAAATTTAAAAAATAATAGTAAAGGAGTCTTCTGCAAGTCTTTCTTTACCAAAATTAATTAATTAATTATTAATTAATTAAAACATGCTTCCAGAACATTTCTATTAACTCACATTCCATTTTGCAAACTCTTTGAAAATTATAAAAATAAGTTAAATTTCAGTTGTGGGATAAACATTTTGACTTTATCTGGAAGGGTAAGTATCTGTTTCCATTAAGCAATCCAATTTCAAAAGCCTCATCTGAGCCATAAGCCATCATTCTTCACTTGGAAGACAGAGGAATAAATTCTGACGCAGGATGGAAAATGATGAGGTCGGAAACTCACAAAGATGCTTTATTTTCAAAAAACTGTACAGTGAGTTTCATTGCCAAACAAAAAGTCTGTGTCTGTGTATATGTGCCAGTGTGTTTTGCCACTTTAAGATAAAGTAAATACGAGTGATGTGAAAGCAGTAAGTAACTTTTACTTGCTCATCATAGTTGCGGAAAAGCATGGCTGATTCCAGATAAAGTGATCCCAAGAAAAATTAAAAAAAAAAAGGAAGAATATATTTATTTGGGTTTAGTTATTGGAATTAGTAATTAGATTTTGTCAGTTGCCTTTCCACCATTTCAGCCCTTTCCTCTTTGCTAATAGGACCCTGCTGTGAATCAGGAGTTATAGCCTCCTCCACAAAACCATATGTTTCACATCACAAGCATGTGATGCCATCACCTTGCCAGTGATTGGTTTGAATGGGCATGTGCCCCACATTTGGTTAGACACTGACATAGGAAAGGAAGACTTCTGGGAGGTTTGTGAAAAAGATCCTTCACTTATCACATGATACAGCCACTTGTTCTGCTAGACGGTGTCCTGGCAGAAAATGTGACAGACCTCTTGTGACCTGAGAAGGACTGAGGTAAAGTTGGTACATCAGGAGAGTAAAGAGACCCTGGTAATAAAAGTAAAGAGGTCCTCATGATATTATTGAGTGGTCTAATAGCCAAACCTGGAATTGTCCTCCTTCTGGGTTTCTTGTATGAGCTATAAACATCCATATAAGGTAAGTCCATTTGAATGGGGGATTTCAGTAGTTGGCAGCTAACAACATTCTAACTGATTCATTCTCCATCTCTGCTTAAATGTTGGTGCTGACATTGTGATGGCATTGAAACAATGCTGAATGAATGTGAGGTAAGTGGGTTGAGTGGGTGCCATGTAATAAACATTAATAAATCACAGTTGAATGACTTGTCAAATGGATTAAACACATTCTCTGGCTTAGGCATTGCGCTAGGTTCTTGAGTTAAAGGTTCAATTTCTGTTTTGCAAGAGCCAAGGATCCAGTGCTCCCATAATGTCAAGTATATGGCACTGTATTCTCATAAGATACAAAGCACACATATTGCTCTGTGCCATAATTTCTCCCACAGAGCTTCTTTTTTTCTCAAATTGATTATTTGCAATGATGTACTTGTAAAATAGATATATATTTTACCAACCCATTTAACATAAAAAGGAATGAAGGAATGTATTAGAGCACCATGTCTTGGTTCAATTAGGACTTGCTAAATGAATTATTGTTTTCCATGAAGCACCTGTTATTGCCAGTAGCTTTAGAAAATATAAAATTTAAAAAGACATTTTTTTGTCTTCAAAAGGCAAAAGACATGTAAACAGATAGTTGCTGTATAACTCAATTTTTACCTTTTCAATGGCATGAATGAAGAACTCATAAAGGAGCAGAAGAACACAACCACATCAGATTGATGTTATCAGGTAAGTCTCCATGAAAGATATGGAATTTGAGCTGCACCTTGATAAACGTGCAGGCTTTCAATAAACAGTGGGAGTCTGAGGAAGCATGCTAAAGAAAAAAAAGCTGTAGTACATTTACAAAATGGAATAGTATGCAGCTGTGAAGAAAGATTCTTACCTTTTGGGATGACATGGATGAACATAGAAATTACTATTATTATGCTAAGTGAAATAAGCCAGTCAGAGAAAGACAAATACTATATGATCTCACTTATGTGTGGAATCTAATGAACAAAATAAACTGGTGAACAAATAGAAAAGAGGCATGAATACATGGAACAGACTGAAAACTATCAGAGGAGTGGGGGACAATAAAGGGCTGGGTGAAAGTGAAGGGATTACCCACAAAAAGTATATGCATAACCCATAAACACACACAGCAGTGTCGTATTGGCCAAAGGGAAGGGGGTGGTGAGGGCTGAGTGGAGGTAGGCAAAGGGCAGGGAAATGGTGACATCTGTAACAGTGTAAGCAATAAAAATAAAGTTTAAAAAAGGTGAAAAAAATAACAGAAGCAACCTTGAAGGCATGCTCACCAGTAGAAATGGTCAGATATTGAAATGATGCAGCATTGGGAGGGCATGGCTAAATATTTGATGACAGAAACCAGACACCGAAGTATCTTGACAGGCTGGAACAATAGACTGAATCTAACATGATGGAAATGAACTGGACTAAATGCACCATTTTGCATTTGATTTTTAAAGGGAAAAATGTTCACTATCACAGCTGCTTATGGGAAAAAGATCTGTTGCATGTAAGCTCTGTATGAATCGACAGCATCATTGCCAAAAAGCTAAGGCACACCCAAGTCACATTTTTCTCCAAAAAATATAGGATGCCTTTACCTTTTTATTCAGAAGGGATCACAGCTGTCAGTCTGTTAGCCCCCCACTCCTCTGATAGCTTTCAATTCTGGAGGTTGGAAATCCAGTGTAGGCCTTACCAGACAGAAGTCCAGGTGTAGGCAGTCTGCATTTTGCGGGGGGCTTTATGGGAAAATCCATTTTCTGTTTGTTTAGGTCATTGTTGGAATTCTGCTTCTTGGATGTGAAGGAAGAAGGTCTCGGTTTTCTTCATGGCTGTAAGCTAAGGTCCATCCACAGCTGTTAGAGGCTATTATGTTCCTTGGCTCATGATCCCTTTCTCTCATCTTCAAAGCCAGCAATGGCAGTTGAGTCCTTCTCATGTTATGTCTCTCTGACCCTTCTTCCATCATTGTATCTCTCCCTTTACCTCTGCTAGTAAGGACTTATTAGATGGAGCTGACCTGGATAACCCAGGATAATTACCTCACTGAATGTGTGAATCCTTAGTCACATCCGCAATGTGCCTTTGCCAATACTGTGAATATGTGTGATGAAAAATCTGTAGCCTGGATTCAAGTCTCTACTATTAATGCTGAGCTTTATCTTACTGTTTCATATTCTGCTTATAGTAATGAATAAAGATGGTGGCAGCTAACAGAACAAAAATATCAATACAAATTGTATTATTGAGGGAAAGATAGTAAATACAAAGTATAAGTTTCTATCCACTGAATTTCTGAGCAGTGGTCAGAGCCTGGAAAATGCACTATAAGGGAATTATCAGAAGAAAAGGAGAATGAAAAGAACTGTGGTATGTGAGAAGAGAATTGAAAGTGAGAAGACCTGGTTACAAGTTTCATCTACCATAACACAGCTGAGCAGTCTTACACAAGTCACTTTCCCTCTCTGAACCTCAGGAGCAAGACAATAACAATGGAAAATGAGGTTGGGGTGGGGGTGATGACCTCAGCATGCTATCCTGCTCTGAAATTCTAGGTTCTGTAGCTGTGCAGCAAGAGGCTGTTGTTAAACACTGGTCTTTTCCCCCAGAAGAGCCTTTGGGTGTTTTGCTCATTAAAGGGATTAGCTGTCCATTTGCAGGAATGTCTCTCCAATGAGGTAGGGACAGAATAGTTTGTGTATGTCATATTAGGGACCCAACATAGTTTTAGTTTTGATTCACTTTATAAAGTACCTTCCAATTCCCTGGCAAGTTAAGCCAAGCATGTCTTCTCATGTGTTTTAGGAATCAAGGCATTTGGCTGAGAAAGACAGCAAATGCTTCTTATTAATGTGTGACAAATCCATATAGAGAAAAACACTGTTTCTTTTCTCCCATATGGCACAGCTGAGTAAGGCTGGTTTTCTGACCTTGAAATGGCTCCATGAACCAGATGGGTGGCTTATTTCACAGGCTGGTGACAATCCAGTGTGTCTCTCCCATGAAGGTGGGAAGGAGTGAGAATTCTTCCACTATATACTCAGGGCTGTCAACCAGGTCTGTGACATGGGCCGTTGGCTCTTCTTTCAGAATGAAGAATAGATGAACTAATCTGAAAAAGAAGAAGAAGAAAACCACAAACCAACATGAATTTTGGACCTAAACTTTTCTTGAACTTCAAGGACTTCAAGGTTTGGGTCTAGCAAGGATGGGTCAGTTGTTGTTTTTTACCCTGGAAAACCCTCAAACTCCTCTACCCCCTAATCCCAGTGTAGTAAGCTTAATGAGGGCATTGGGAGAGAGAGGGTACCAGGGGAAAGCAGTTACTTAACTGTGGACCCAAGGCTTAAAACTCAATGGCATCCAGTTTAACCTGATTTTGGTCCTCTGCAAGACATGCTGGATTAGCTGTTTCAGTCTCTGATGTTTAGGGTACAGACAAGAGAGCATAAAGGAGATTGCATTGACTAATTATGAAAATAACCAACACAATCGCAACAACAAAAACCCAAGTTAATCAGTATCACTAAAATAATTCTACTTTTTAAAAAGAGTAAGACATTATGCTGGAGAGAAAAATGTTATCTCCTCTGTCCTCCAGTTTAAGCGGGCATGAACTAGAGAAGAATGGTGACTTGCATTGTCCCCACAATGTGGGGTGACAAAATTAAACTTTTATCTTTCACAAATAATCTTCTCAAATTAAAAATTTCACTCTTCTTTTTTTGTTGTGCTATGATTATCTGCTTTAGTAATATAGGTAATAATATATTCATTGTATGCTATTTAACCAGAATCAAGCAAATGTGCCTATTTTTCTCTAATATGTAAATTTTCATCATACACAATTAGGCACAAATGTAAAAGATTTTCTGAAAATGAGAAAAGCAGTTAAGTGACAAGAATATCAGTTTTGAAAGAAAATACCAAAGTTCCCCAATATAGTAAATTAGAACCAGGTAAACTGTGAAAATAAAGTTGGATAAACACATAGTTTCATTTCCTAAAAATAGTAATGTTAGATATGAATTTGAAATGTATTGGAAAGATTGTATACTGAACACTGGTGGACTTCTTAACTTTGAGAATGATTTAATTGAGTAGTCAAGGGAAGCTGTGTTCTTCCTTGGATATATTTGTATACTCCTCAAATTCTAAACATGTAAGATTTTTATCCAAGATTATCTAGTCTAATGGAGCAACTTCCTTATAAAGTTTTCAAAACAAATTAACCCATTTCGGCTAGATGGTTTTAAGGGATGGAAATTTATTCCTGAGCATTTCATGCAATTGCAGTCATTAAAATATTCTTCCTTATATCAAACCAACATCAATAATCTTCACTTGTGTCCCTCTGGAGCCATGCAGAATATTTTATTTGTTCATCATGTAAGATTTTTAAACTTTTCAGGTCACTTGTTATATGCCTCATAACTCTTCCCTGGATTTTAGATTAAAAATAACAAATTATTTGAAGCCATGTGATGGAAGAAAGATTGAATGTATAAGTGTAAGAGTGAACAAAAAAAACTGGAGGCTATCACCAGGTTAATGAAGAGAGTTCAATCAATATGTACTATGTGTTCCCTAATGTCAAAACAGTGTACTAAGTTTTGAAGATCCTTTTTAAAGTCCAACACCTTGAACTAATCTCCACTCTTGAAAGGATTCTTCTTATCTCACAGTAGAATGGTTCTATCATAACTTACCATGCTTTTCAGGACAAGAGTGGTATCACTGAGGGACAGAAGACTGAAAATATGAGTTAATTTCTCAATGGTCATCTCAAATCTATAATTCCATGGTTAGCTCTAATTCTACAAGTGTAAGATTCTTGGCTTGAAAGCCACAAGAGGGCACTAGACTACTACATGGGCCTAGCTCTACTTACCACCCAAAGCACAAAGCAAGGGTCAGTATTGACATTACACTGACTGACAATAGTAGACAGCCACACCATTTGTATGTTCTAAGCCTGTGTCTGAGGCACAGTATATAATTATGGATAATGTACAGAGTTGTTGGCTATGAAACATGCATTCAGATACTAAGCTTGGGTTATGATAAATATAGTTGAATTCACATACAATTAGAAAAAATATAAAGGAGTTAGGTCTAAGCTTGAAGTTCTAAGAAAAAGTAAGGTGGTTCTCTAGGCTGTGAATTCTGAAAACAATGTGGACAACGTGGTGATTTCCGGGGGCACACAGCAGGAGTTAGACAGAAGGGAGCCTTCCGCATCTACTTTTGGAAAGTCTGACATCTGATGAGGTTGGCCACAAGATTGTCTCCCAGACCATGAGATTTGCATTGGGCATCACCCAAGGTATTGTCTCTGCTCCTGAAGTGCTCTGTGCTTCACAAGCTTCAGGAAAACTAGTCTCTAGCTAAAGAGAGTACACTGAAAAACCTCTCACAAATGTAGAATGAGTCTTTACAATGTTATCAGATCATCTTAAAAACAAAATATTCAAGCAATTAAGTGCTAGGTTCATCTGAATAACATCAAACAACAACTTATTTAGGTCAATGAAGAAGTGTCTACACAATGTCAAGACAGCCAAATGTGAATCAACACAGGGAAATGTGGGGGTGTGGAGTGGCTAGGGAGAAGTCAATGGGGAAGGGGGCGAGGAGACATATGTGATACTATATGTAATACTTTAAACAATAAAGGATTTTTTAAAAATTCAGTCAAGCAGGTTGTTTGAAATTATGGAAATCAAACTCTAGACTGAAGGCCTGAGTTCTTCACTTTCAACGATTTGTATTAAATATTGTGAAGAAATTTACCCCTTTAGTATCACAAATATGTATAGGATATACTTATCAATAAAAATAATTATATGATATATAGGTAGATAGATAGAAAATAGATGATAGATAGATAGAAATAGATAGATAGATAGATAGATAGATAGATAGATAGATAGATAAAATACTCATACCAAGTGTCATAGAAATGAGTTATTTAATTGGTTAAACCAGAGGTTCTTGCTGCAGGAGAAAAGTTTAGAAGGAGGTCATTTCTTTAAATCAGGGTTTAGTTCTTTGGAGACAATGGACACCTACAATAGCCCCTAATCCCTGTGATAATCTCTAGTCATAGGAGTGGGGGTTTTGTTTTGTTTTGTTTTGTTTTTTTGTGGGTCAAGTTGAACAGATGCTCCCCTCCTCCTAGTGTCTTGTTAATTTACCTGCATTCTGGGTTCCAAATCTATGCCTCTCATTTTTGCACCGTCAGAAAATTTTTGATTTTGATATTTTTACTTCTACTATCCTTCTGACATTTGGCCTAGGCATTGTCCTGTGGCTCCTTTCTTCCATCATGGACCAAGCACTCTCACCTTCTGCTTTCTAGATTCATCCCAATCTTTCTCCCCAGGAGTTTTGTCCCAACCTTTCTCTCCAGTTTTGTTTGTCCTAGAATTGATCTATATACCACATTGCCTCAGTTTTTAGGTTTGTGAGTTTTGTTGGTATCAGGTATATTGAGTCTGTTAAAGATATCTTGGCTCCTTGGCTTGGCTTTGATCAACTTGCTTGCTTGGCTTCTATCTTTAAGTGACTTTTTCTCATGATGTTATGTTTTACTAAGTTCTGGCCACCCATTTCTGCATATTTCCTGTTTCATTAGCTTAAAGCTACACTTGAACTTTCATCTTGATCCCTTCAGTTCTGTTTTCAGAGCTCTACCTTTAATGGCTAAACCTACCCTAAAATAATAGTGGCTTTCCTCACTGCAAGTCTCAGCACAGATCTCATCTTCTGGCACATCCGCCAGCACTATGCAGGGAGGTTGGAGAGCAGGTGGTGGTGGGCGGGGGAGGGCGGGGGGGGGATGAGTTCAGAAGAAAGTGGCCCAGGACCTTCTCGCTGTTTCTCTCTGAATTTTTTTCCTTATGGCAAGACTTTGAAGCTCCCTTTCTGGTCTGTCTTCCTTCTGTTACCAAACAAACACTTTTCAAAATTAGGAAATGAAAATGGTAGTCCTACCCCTAGCCAGGAGCTCCTCATGTGAGCTCCAGGAAAAGGATGATTAATGGAGCTAAGGCTTTATGCCTGAGCCAGGGGGCGGCAGCTTGTGCCAACCCAGCCATAGCCTCGGATCAGGTGAACAGAACTGGCATGGGGCCTATTGGAGGCCCTACTGGTGGCTCTGGCAGAAAGCTTGTCCCAATAAGGGCCTGGTGGGCATACATGGCCCAAAACAGCATGGCAATTTTCCGATGTTTTGGTTAAAAATGAACCAACCTAGACAACTGTGGCTCACAAGAACTTGCCAGCATCTGGAATATCCAGACTGGTTGTCCAGACCACCTAAATTATAAGGATAATGGCAAAAGTTCCCTTTCACAGACTGTCACATGGACTCATTTCAAAGTCCTTTTGGGGTCTGAGGCCCAATGTGTAATAGTCCCCCAGCAGAAGGAAAAAAACAGAGGAAAAAAATGTAGGCAATTTAAGTTCTGCTTTGTCAAAGCTCACACCTCAGAATTGGCCAATTCTGTATGGTCTTGGCTCATATGTAGTTTTTCACTGCTCTCAATGTCAAAATTAACCTCTTTGCATGACCTTCCAAAGGTACATTCTGACAGCTTCATTCCGGATCCCAAAGATTTATAGCACAAACCCTAGATCACTCTGCTTTAATGTCAAGTGGTACCTAGGAGTTCATAAGCATGACCCATTGTGATAATCATCCTTTCTCCATCTCTGCCTGCCACACTCTTCTGCACTACACCTAACCCACATGCTACTTTTTCCAGAAGTTCCTCTCTTCTTCCTCTGTGGTCCCCTGCTATTTGGTGTGGCTTCCTTTGCTCAACCTGTCAAGTTTTCTTTTTTACCACCTAAGTTAATTTATTTTCCTTCATTTAATTTTTTTTCCATTTTATTAGTGACCTCTGCAAAAATAAATGTAATAAAAATAATTTTCAAAAATAAAACTAACTCTTTACTCTCTCCTCTCTGGGGAGAATTTGCAGTTTCTATTCATCACAAGAAAAGTGGTTGCAAGCACTGAAGAAATAATGTTAAGATTTGAATAGCACCCTAAAAATAAAACATCACTTTAAAATGCATGATCTCATTTGCTCCCTGCATGAGGCTTTTTACTCTATTGTAAAGTGGAAAGTGTAATGATTAGACCTGAAGAGGTAAAATCACTCAGCATATAAATGGGGAGATTGGAATCAGACCTGGATTTTGTCTCTCCCTTTTTCTCCACCATGTTGTGTCCCAGCATGCCCTTCGAGACAAAGGTCTGGAGGAAACACAAAGGGACTTCTATTTTCATCTTTTGGTTCTAACAAGATGAGGATCCGCAGGCAGACAGCACCCAGGAATAATGGCTCTGCTCTGTCAACCAGGCCCCTTCCCCCAGAGCTTCCTCCCCACTCAGGGTGACCTCTGCAGAACAAGCTCGCTCTGTAATGACCACTTCATCAGTGGGGGCTGTGTATTTAGTAGCAGGAAATATAAGCTTTTGTGGTCAGTGTGATGTCACCCCACCCACTAAACAGGCCTTTATAATTTGACCACAAAAAAGCTTGAAAGGGATAGACACATACACAGAGAGAAAGGCAATAGGACTGTCAACAGTTGTCTGAGCAGTGAAAGGAGCATTGTATCTTCCAAATGTTTCCCAAAAGCCTGATGTTTGGCCTGCTGTAGACAAAACATCTGGGTGATATATGGCATTTTCTCTTTGTAGTTGACTGTCCCAACTCATCCATCTGTCTCTTTTTTGCTCCTTTCCTGTTTGTCTTCTTCCCTAGCATTTTTCCTTCCTCACTCCTTTCATTCTCGGCTTCCCTTTATGCCATCTTTTTATTTTTTTATTCTCCCTTAATCTAAAATATCCAAATACATATTTTAAAATGTTTTGCTCTTTTCCAATGTTTGGATGGATATCACACACACACACACACACACCAAATGCAGTACTCTTCTCCTGGATACTTCACTGTTCACTGTTGGACAGAAAGAAGAGAGAGAGAGAGAGAGAGAGAGAGAGAGAGAGAGAGAGAGAGAGAGAGAGAACGAACACAAAGAGAGACATTCTAAAAGTTGTAGTTGACATATTAATGTAAATATTAAAATGTGCTTCCCACAAATGCCTTGGTTTTCAACCTAATTTTTTAGAGGAGTAAATAACCTCTTTTGTAGAGCTAAATTCTTTCAGCATCATATTATATAAGTCTGGTAATATTCCACTTTACCTTTTGTTTTCATTTTATTTTAGGTGAAAGAAAAGAAGCACACGTTAGGCATTAATGTCAACACTCCTATTAATGACAAAGAGAGAAATAAAATAAAGGTAGATATGGATAAGTAAACCTAAAAAGCAGATACCCTGAGAAAGGAAGGTAGAAAGCAGCTGTCCATTTATTAACATCTGTATTGACTTTCTGTTAGTTTGAAGCTAAAGAGATTCTGTCAGTGAGACAGACAGTGAGAGGAAGTCTGAGAGGTGGTGGCTGATGTATCTGACCTCTGAATTATGGCTGATAGAAAAGTATAGCTTCCTTCGATTTGTGCTGCTATGGAAAACTCTTTCCCAGGGCTCTGAGTTTTCCTCTGAGGTACAAATAGCAGGAAACACCTGCTTTACTTCTCCCCTGATTTTTCCCCTTTAGGTGTCTGGCTCCCTCTTACCCCTTTCTGCAATGCACAAATGGACAAGCAGATTTGCACATGTCCCTGTTTTTCTTACAAGAGGAAGTCTGCACCCATCTCTGAGTGAGTGATATACTTTGATGGCTTCCCCATGCCCAACTCTATCCCCCCATCCTTCCAATTAACATCTATTATTGCTTCCTCAACATGGCTCTTTTCCTCCTTGGAGTAATAATATTTTTCTCCCAGAATAAATGAGGCACAAGAAGTCTAGCTATAAAAGCTGATAGGCAAGTGTTCATTCTGTTCATCATCATTCCTAATTTTGGGTTTTGCCATTTCCCTCCCTGTAGTAACAAAGAGGAAGCAAATGGAATTCCTGTTTGGAAAGGCATAAAAAACAGATGCAGGTATGTACCAGGATGAAGACAGCAGCCTTCAAATATCCTCCCAGCCAGAGGCACTATGCCATTAAAAGCCTCTTAGAGTAGACCTTATCCACCACAGAAACTAGCAACTGAGAAACTATCTACATCACTGTCCAAAGAATTAAAATTTTTTATTAAGTAACAAAAATTATGAAATCTGAGAAATTTTCTTCAAACCTACAAAGACCAATGAGAGTCGCCATGTCTGTTTCATTTTTCCAAACAGAACATCAATAGCAATGTTTGTAACACTGCTACCTTCTCCTCAGTGCTTCCCTCTTCTATTCTTAGGGAAAAGAATCCTGTTTTATTGACCAGCCAGTATTTAATGAGCACCTAGGAAAGCATATATTATGCTAAGTCTCCCAGGAGTTTACCTATGTACGAGGGGGGGGTGGCGGGAGAAGACAATATAGTGAGTCAGGCACATTGGAATTGAATTTTGGCTCTATTATTGACCAACAATATGATTTAGAACAAGCTATCTATGACCTTTAGTTTCTTTTTAATCTATAAAATGGGGATAATAATCCCAACCTTTCAAGATTAAGATGAGTACTAAAATATACAACCAACTCTGGATCAAAACCAGTATTTTGAATCTGTGGTCAAGAATCTGCAGATGCAGAGGGCCGACTGCATGAATTACTCTGTGCCATTTTATTTAAGGGACTTGAGCATCCATGGATTTTAGTATCCAAGTTCTCAAACCAATTCCCCTCACACACTGAAGGACGACTGTGCTATTCCAGGTTACAGTTGAGGAAACGGATATTGAGGATCTAAAACATTGGTAAGATGGTGAGTAAGTGACAAAAGGAAGGTCTGATTCAGAAGATTATTTCCAGATCAATATCCTATATGACCTCTGGTTTTGCTTTGCACTCAAATTTGAAATCATCCAGATTCTTACAAAACCAAAGTGGAACAGCTGCTTAAAGAAACCTCTGGTAGAGGGTATCAAGCCATCATCTAGATCTTTTTACAAAATGCTTCAAGATTTTTGTTAAAGAGAATCACATAGGGGGTTGACAACTGATCCAGGCCTAGGGGCCAGCTCTCCTGACTCTTCCCCACCATGTCATGGAAAGAGAATTAGAGTGTATGCACATAAACCTAGGTTGTCCATGCTACAGCTGAGATCCAGGAATGGAATAGTGTCTTTCATTAGGCAAAGGGATGGCTTATCCTATCTAATAAAAGAGTAACATGCAAATTGACCATCAA
>PVJC01009734.1:30718-45442 GCA_004026665.1 Murina feae
AGGGGGAACCAGGCCAGCAGCAGGGGGCAGTTGGGAGTGAGCAGTTCGGCAGGCAGAGTGGTTAGGTGCAATCAAGCAGGCAGGCAAGAGTCCCAGATTGCGAGAGGGATGTCCGACTGCTGGTTTAGGCCCGATCCCTGTAAACTGGCAATAGGACATCCTTCAAGGGGTCCCAGATTAGAGAGGGTTCAGGCTGGGCTGAGGAACACCCTCTTCTCTGTGCACAAATTTTGTGCACTGAGCCACTAGTCTATAATAAAAGCTTAATATGCTAATTTGACCGGATAGCCAAACAACTTTCCAGAAGCCCTTCCAGACATCCTTCCAGATGAAGCCACAGCAGCAGGGCACCAAGACAGAGGTGGTTAGGGATGATCAGGCAGACAGGCAAGCAGTTAGGGATTATCAAACAGGCATGCAGAGTGGTTAGGGGTTACCAGGCAAGCAGGTAGAGGCAGTTAGGGGTGATCAGGCAGGCAGGTGAGCAGTTAGAGGAATCAGGCAGGCAGACGAGTAGTTAGAGGCAATCAGGTAGGCAGGCAGAGTGGTTAGGGGTGAGGTTAGGTAGGCAGGCGAATCTTTGGGGTGATCGGGCAGGCAGTCGAGTGGTTAGGGGTGATCAGGCAGGCAGACAGAGTGATTAGTGGTGATCAGGCAGACAGGCAGAGCAGTTAGAGGTGATCAGACAGGCAGGCAAGTAGTTAGGGGTGATCAGGCATGCAGAGTGGTTAGGGACAATCAGGCAGGCAAGCTAGTGGTTAGGGCCATGGTTAGGGGAAATCAGGCAGGTAGGTGAGTGGTTAGGGATGATCAGGCAGGCAGGCATAGGGTTTAGGAGTGATCAGGCAGACAGGTGAGTGGTAGGGGCAATCATGTAAGCAGGCAGAGGCAGAGAGGGGCAATCAGACAGGCAAGTGAGTAGTTAGGGTCATCAGGCAGGTAGGCAGAGGTGGTTAAAGGGGAACAGGCATGCAGAGTGGTTAGGGGCGATCAGGCAGGCAAGTGAGTGGGCGTTTTGGAGCCAGCTGTCCAGGATTGCAAGAGGGGTCCCAGATTGTGAGAGGGTGCAGGCTGGGCTGACAGACTCACCCCCTGTGCCTGAATTTTGTGCATTGGGCCTCTAGTACGTAAAATAATTGCTTTGAAATCTGTAAGATCCCTTTCAATTTCAGAGCCCTATGATCTTATACTAACTTATACTATTCAATAATGTATTAAGTAGAGTTGGCACTTCCTGAGGGTGGCATCCATTGATTGACTTTCTCTTTATCTTCCATAACATCAGTGGAGTAGAACTCATAATAGGATGAGTAATTATATATATTGGTATATATATTTTTAAATGTTACATGCAATAAACATTAATATCTCATGGAAAAAATTTAAGTATAATAGTTACCTGTAATAAACAATAATATTTCAAGAAAAAAAAGATTTTAAATATAACAATATTACCAAAACTGTACTAACATAGTATAATATCACAAAAGTTGTAGGAAATATTAAAAATCTGCAAATAACAGGATTACTTCTATTATATTCTAAAATAGTTTTTTCCTCTGGCTCTATTTTTGTTCATCATTTTATGTTGTTCATCATATTCCACAAATGAGTGGGATCATATGATATTTATCTTTCTCCAACTGGCTAATTATATTTTTCTTGATGTTGGTTGTAATGTGACTTTGAAGAATATAAGAAGATTTTTAAAAGATATGCTTAGACTCTCGACAACCTTTTGAAACATATTTATTGGAGTTGGAGCTAAATTAAAGACTTTAACACCTTTCAAAGAAAATTATTTTCTGAAAGTAATAGGATAACTTTTTTTGAGAGCGAGAGAGAGATGAAGAAATAGCCAAAAAACAATCACACTTGCAAAACCTTGAAATCTATCACACCTTGTTACTGGGCTCTGGAGGCACATCCTCCCTTTTGGCTGTGGTTCACAGGACTGAAATATCTCCTGACATCACTCCAGAGGCAGGCTGAGGGTATGAGGTTCTCAATTAACTTCACAGGGGTTCTGAGGGCTGGGTAGAGACCCGGCAGCCTCTCTGTGCTTTGTAACAGAGAAGAGTCATGCTAGGGCCATCTCAGAGCTCAGGAAAGGTTAGAAGCAGGGATTGGTGACCTGATAGAAATGGAAACTGCTGGAGGTGGAAAGAGATCAATGTCAATATATGTAATTCAGAGGATTTGAGCAGAGCTGCCTGCTTTGTCTAAATCATCCCGTGTAACAAGTACAACCTAGACAAATGGCTCGAACTCAAATCCCAAAATCATCTAATGAGAGACTTCCAACATCCCAGTATGATATATTTCAGTACTTAGTGCTATTTATTTTTTCCACAAGATCATTTTTACCATCTACTCTAATTCTCTCTCATTGCCTCCAAATGTGATTACATCATGGTCTCATCTTTTTAACCAACAATAAGTTGGAGAAGTAGATGCCTCTCTCTTATACATTTAGCACAATATAGGTGTAGTGAGTGTTCAGGTATGTGCTCTTATGCTCATGCTGTGGGTTCAACCCTAAAGGACCTAAAATTGGATTTGAGAATTTAGCCTAGTCTGTTGGATCTCTTTGATCTTACTTTTTAGGCTTATGAGCCTCATGCAGCTATTTGGCACTTTTCCTAACCACGCACAGGAACCAAATCCAGGACAATCAGTGGCAGGCTTTTATAAAATGCATTAAATGTACTGGAGAGTAGAGTGGTTAAGGGAAAGAGGAAGAACAGGGGAAAGATAAAAATAAGTTTATGTTTCTGCTATCTGGAAAATCAAATGCTTTTCAAGCAGCCGCCAAGTAGAATGTATTTGTTGATTTGCCAGAAAAGCTCTTCAGAGAAGAAAGGCTTAGTTGGATGGTACCATAGAGTATGACCCAATCATCTTTCTGAAGCAGGGCATGTCTTGTTAATATCCTGGAAATATTGATGAAGAACACCTTGTTCTTGGCCTTGTATTCCTCCTCTGCATCCAGAGCCAATGTTATAGATAACAAAAGTGGCCATAATTTTTGCAGTGGCCTTCCATCCAGTGGTGGAGTCTATCCTTCACTCCTTTAAATTAGGATGAGCCGGGTAAGTTGCTTTCACCAATTAAATATTAGCAAGTGTGATAAAGCAGATGTTTGGAAAGAACTTACAGAGAGAAGCTTGCTCTCTTAAAATCCAAAGCCAACATATGAATAAGCTTGGGTTATCCTGCTGGAAGGTGAGAGACAAGCAGCACAATCTCAATCATAGCTCCAATCAACAATCAGCCAAACCCCCCCAAAGTAGGCTGACTTGGCTGACCAACAGCTGATTGAAAATGCAGGGTAAACTTAGTACAGCTAGCAGAACACCTGGATGAGTTTTACCTAACCTGCTGAAACACAACTTAGTGAAGTCAGTAGTTACTATTTAACTAGTGGCCTGGTGCACAAAATTTGTGCACATTAAAAGGGGATTAATTAGAGGAAATATTTTAATATTGCTATTTGCCCTTTCTCTATAATAGAAGTGTCAGAGATGAAAGAAAATTAGTAAAATGTATATGAAAATCTTCCTCCTGTCAAAGTCTGGGGCATACCTCGAGACACAGAGTCAAGTCCTGGCCCACCCGTGTGCGTGCACCTCGAAATTGTGTGAGACCCAGACCCAGCTGACCCCACACCTGTCAAGCCCTGCAGGGTGGGGAGCACAGCCTCAGGTCCCCTGTCAAGCCCCACCAGGCAGGGGGCACAGCCTCAGGTCCCCATTAAGTTCCGCTGGGTGGGGAATGCAGCCTCAGGTTCCTCAGCCCAGCACCAGGTGGTGGGCACAGCCTCAGCTCCCATGGCCTTGGTGCTAGGGTTGGGGGCATGGCCTCAGGTTCCCCAGCCCTGGCATGATGGCATGATGGCATGATGGCATGATGGCATGATGGCATGACAACCACTTGCATATTAGCTCTTTATTATATAGGACTAGAGTCCCAATGCATGAAATTTATGCAAGAGTGGGCCTTCCTTCCTCCAGGTGCTGGCACCAGCTTCCCTCCAGCACCCAGACCCAGGCTTCCCTTGCAGCCCTGGCTTCACCTGGAAGGTCATCCAGAAAGACATCCTGTCTAATTAGCATATTGCACTTTTATTATTATAGATGATATATTATTTCAGAGGGAAGAAGAAAGGGGGAGAGAGAGATAGAAACATCAATGGTAAGAGAGAATCATTGATCTGCTGCCTCCTGAACATCCCCTACTGGGAATCAAGCTTAAACCCAGGCATGTGCCCTGACAGGGAATGGAACAATGATCTCCTGGTTCATGAGATGACACTCAACCACTGAACAATACTAGCCAGGACAGAGCTTTTTTAACAGCTTTATTAATATTTAATAGACATACAATAAACTGGAGGCATTTAAGTATATAATTTAATGTTTTCTGGTGAAAAAGAATTTATGAACAAGGATTTCAAAAAATAAAATTCAGGAAAGGAAAATATTTTATGAGGGAATGAGGAGCTTACATGAAGTAATTACAGGAATCCTGTGACTGTTACACTGTAAACATAGAGACCAAAGGCTATAGTTGAAACTCTTTTGGAAGGAAAGAGGATGAAATGTTAATTATTAAACAATCTTATTTTAACTCTATCAGCCTACTGAAGTCTCAAGAATTCACAGGTCTCACTCTTTCAATTCATCTACTTTCTCTTTTATAATAAAGATACTCAGGGCATGTTATATTCTTTGCCCTTCATTTTCAGGGACTGCTGTTGGTGACAATAGAGACAGCATTGGAGATGGGGTAGGTGGGTAAGGAAAACTTTATCCCCAAATGATGAGATCTTTCAACCACTCCCAGAAAATCACAGCTGGTTCTTGAGAAGAGGGTCAATGAGGTCTTCAATCTACATTTCTTTCTAGACTCTCTACCCACATCTCCATCATTGTCCAACCATGAATCCAATATGTGTATTATATACTATGAGAAATGATATATAATTACTTATGGCCTGAAAACAGTCCAGCAGCCTGGTTTCCTGGACTTTAAGGCATACCCACAAGGTGTGGTTTATGGCCTGATACTATCATCCTGGGAAGAGAGACAAAGATGTAGGGATTAGTCTCACCCTGAGTACATTGATGAGTTCACATGAACCTCACAAAACATGAGATATTCTTTCCGTAGCAACTTTAACCTGCAGATAACAAACCAGGTCATTAAATGCTATCCTTCTCACATCCTCAGCTCTAGTCACCAAGTCCAGACACTTGCTTTATATGCAGCAAAATGAATGCCAATGAGCGCTATAAAGCAAAGAGGGACATGTTGATACCCTTCAGCTTAGAATTTCACCCTCCCATTAACTCCACCCATTACCCTATCCCCCAAACCAAACCATTTACTCAAATTCTACCCAAATAAGCAGCAAAGAGGACCCTTCCCTCCAAAGGCTGCCTGGCTTTTGCTGAGGAACCACTCCTAGCCCTGGAGACTATCCCTATGCTCCAAAAGAACCCATTATGAAATTAATTGGTGATAAAACCAACCACAGGGGGATTGTGGGCATTTATCTTTTTCAAACGTCTTGTTGTTTTTGTCCATCTGGTTGCATTTAGTCCAAAGGTATAATTTCCAGTGCTGCTCTTTTCTGGTAGACCATACAATTAAGGTATTTGAAAAACAAACAGCTCTTAACCACTGCATTGGTGAGGAGCTAGTTTAGCAATCTGTGACCCATTTTCCCTGAGCAAACACAGTTCTATATTCAAGATGGTCATAAAGCAAGAACTGAAAGTCAGGAATTACTATTTGATATAATAATAATCTAACCTCTTCTGAAACTCCTCAGAAAATGAGACATGGAGAGGGCAGGGAGAAAAGACGGTTAAAGAAATTATACTTGTTGTGGCTCATTTCATGAATCCTTAATACTTTTTTTAGATCTTTTACAAAATATATGTATTCAGAACACACAGAAGGAAAAGATTCAAGCCTGGTAGGCTTATCTTGGCAGACATGATGGTATCAGAGAAAGAATGACTGGGTCGTATTCAAAATAAGTATGGTTGTCAGTTTCTGAAAGTTGCTAGATATTCATGCTGCATTAAGTGTGAGAAATAATTGTACTATATTCACCCATGTGCCCTTGTGCTTATACATCGATTGTGAGACTAATTTTGCTTCTAATGCGTTATTTTTAAGTACCATTCTTCAATCTCATACGGGAAGTTGTATGGATTGTATTTTGAAAATCTAAGTGTGGACGGATGAATGTGATAATCCATACAACATACATGCATTAGGCAAAAATATGCTGGGTATAGCAAGGTAATGGTGGCACATCCTGTCCTCAAGAAGCTCTGGTCTCTAGTTTTGTCCTTCAGTTTCATCTCCAGCTCCTAGTTGTAGCACATCACCTTCAGGTATAAGGTATGCACATTTACCTACAAAAGGGATTTGGGAGAACTTAATAATTCAGCCTTTTTTTTAAAAAAAAAGATATTATCTTGAAGAATAAATCAAATTAGAATAATAGCAGGGGCAATCAAATCAAGCTAAAAAAATACTGAGACTTTGTTACGCATTGAAACACTTTATGGAAGCAGAATCAACTTTCTGCCTAGAGAGTTCCAGGATCTAAGTGCTTTCCCTTCCCCTCCCATTTCAGTTGGATATGGCTTAAGGAGACTAAATGAGTGGTGTAAGAATTTCCATAAGTTTTCCATTTGACAGTTTCTCAGGCTTTGCTTATGTTCTTTCCACTCACTAGTGATAGTTGCCTCCCTCCTCACAGAATAGAGACAGTCCAAGGACCTCCTCCCCACTCTTCCAGCCACCTGTGCAGCTGAGTGAAGTCAGAGAATATTTTGGTCCCAGTGACAGAGGTATGAATGGCAGCTTCCACCCAAATCAGATGCAATCATGCATGTGAGTGCTCTCTACAAGTTATGAAGTCTTGATTAGACAAAGGCAAGAGGTGGTTATTTTAGAACTCTGAAGCTTAGTGGCTCATATGCAGGGCAGGCATGCCTATCCCCAGGGCAGTCACTTCCTTACCCCACTGATGACATTCCCAATTCCTAGATCTATCTCTACTGGAGTGAATTGAGTCCAAGAGCTCAGGATACAAAGACAGATAAGACTATTGATCACTCCTGTTGCCAAATGTAAAGAGTTTGCCCCTTGCTGTCACAGGGGCATTAAGTGTCACTAAAGGTAAAAGCAATAAGTCTTCAAATGAATTTTCTCTGATGAGTGAGTTCTAATACTTTTGGAATATCTACAGTTCACCTTCCATGCTGCATCTACAGTAACTAAGTCAAGGGAACACTTTAAAGCATAAAACTGTATAATTCAGGAAGAACTAGAAAGTGAGAAAGACATTTTATTTGGCTTCTCTAATTCCCCAGTGGTCCACTTACCCTGGCCTACATTCATATAGATTCTAAATATCAACTCCTTGCTCTAATATTTTCCTGAGCTAATCATTTCTCCATTTTTAAAGGCAATTTCTAAAGGCAAATCTAATTATTCACTCCATGACCTAAAACCTTTCATAGGTTTGCATTGGGTAGGCCCAAATATTAACCACTTATTCAATGTACAGATTCTCCACCATCTGCCCCTGTCATTTCCCTCTCCACCAAACCCATCTCATCTTTTGTCCTTTTTCACAGGCTGTCTATTCATTCTCTTTATACAGATCTCATGTGGTTCCTCCAACACAGTCTCTGGGTATTTTAAACCACCACTTCCAGTGCATGCCATGAGCAGCCTCCTTGTTTCTTCCCATAAAACTCCTATTCATTCTTCAAAATCCAATAGAAGCATCATCTGTTCTATAGCTCTTTCCTTCACCATACCTGATCTTTTCCACTTCTCTGTTTTCCTTGCTCCTTATAATGACTCTATTGCTGGATTTTATATATTTAGCAAAAATGTAATACATTAATAATTAAATCATGAGCTCTGGAGTCAGACTGAATTTGAATCCTGCTTCAACCGTATGATTTGGGAGCATTGTCTGATTTTCTAATGTCTAATTCTCTACTCTAAGAATGACTCTGCTCCTGGTGTGAACTTGAACTGCCTAGGGTAATGGGGTCATCTTTAATTGAGACTAACATACCACCTGTCTTCCTAAGATTCCCACTTCTGCTCCAGAGGCTGAGTCTGATCCAGGAAAAACTGACCTATGCTTCTTTCCCCAGAGAGAAGGTCACAAATTACTTCACATCCATTACATTTGACTAAACCTACCCACCTCATCTCTGCACCTGTCCACGGACTCCACTCAGAAGTTTGACTATGAGTCAGAAAGCCATAGGAATAAATTTCTTAATCTGTCCCCACTTTCCCGTCTCATGTATCATTTCAGGTGATTTCTTCTTACAGCTTAATTTATTTTTAATTAACATAGGTGATTTTTGAAAATAATTTTTTGTCTATGGAGTTAAGATACTAGAGCTGAAGTTCTCCATGATTGCTTTCCTTTCATAACTCTCCAGATATAAATACTGTCATTGTTTAATGTGAATTCTTCTAGAAATATATACAAATAACATGTGTGATGGGAGGCTAGAACTTGTTTTATATTTGTCTTTGAGTTTCATCATATCTTTATAAAGTTCTACCTCATTATAGAAAAGCTACATTATTTATTTAGTATTGACCTTATTGATGAATTTTAGGTCATTTCTTAGAAAGGAGGCTGTAGTGAACCCCCTGACTGATGCACCCTATGAACTTGCATGAGTTTATCTCTAGAAAGATACTGAGACATGAAGTAGAGGGTGAAAGGCTATCTATAGTTTAAATTTTAATACATATTGCCAAATGCCTTACCAAGTGTTGATACTAATTTTCAATGCTTCCTCTTCTGTTAGGAAAGTACCCAATTCTACACGCTGTCTGTGTTTTTTGCTGGTCCATTTTTTTTCTGTATTCTGAGTTGGCATTTAAATGAATATTTTTTAGCTTTGTTGGGTTCCTTCTTGGGTTTTCTAACATATACTAAGATCTCCTACTGCAAAGATGAGATGAAGGAACAGCAGAGAATGTATCCCCCTCAATAGTTTGAATGAAAGAGGAAAGGACTTGTTGAATCATTTGAAAACACCAAGCACTGAGCATGCATAGAAGGGGAAAGGAGGAGGCAAAATGTCAACTTATTGATCCTCCTTCCTTTGAGTATGTCTGCCTTCTCAGCAGTACCCTTCAACCAGCACCTCTCCACCCACCACCAAACGGCCACTTTTGTCCCAAGATTACTTCATTCAACATTCAACAGTTATGGAGCAGCTGTTTAAACAACACACAATACATTGTGTTAGGTGCTGTGAAGGAGAGCAAGATAAATGAAACCCAGCTCCATCCTACACTGGAACAACCAACCCAGTTATCTGAAGACATGTTTGGGGATTGTCATTGTTCAAATATTTCAGTATCAGTGCAGCTGGTATATCACTGGTCTCTTTGTCTTTCTGGCTAACTCTTCCCCCCAACTTTCTGTCTTATTCATCCTCCCACTTGAAGTCAGGGGAATAGATAAAATGGCTTTCCCTGGTTTCACTGGATATAAAAGACTTACATAAATCTCTGACAGTAAGACATGGCTTGTATCTAGGCTGAGATTACAAAGAGTGGGGGATGCATATGTTTCACAAAGTTTATGTGTGCTAATATTTTGATACCATTGGTTGTGCAAGGATGAGCAGATATTTCCATATAATGCTGAAGAGAATATGGTTTCACTATTCAATTCTCTCTTTCCCAATGGTGATGAAGGTACTTTTGAGCAAAAGAATGGCACCTATAAGAGTTCCTTATAGCTTTCCATTGCCAGGAGTCCTCCTATACACATTAAAACAAGCTTTGAGTCTCAAAACTTTTATATTTTTTTTCTGCAATAGAGACTGAAGACATAGCAAGAGTGGGGTTTCAGCTCATGAGATAATTTGCCAAATGATTATGACTTGGCCTGTCTCCATTGCCTCTGCCTTGGTTCTTGTGCCTAAGTATTTACCTCTCCTTTTCCCTATATGTGCTACAGGAAGTGTGTTTTTTTTTCCCGAGTAAATAGTAGTATAAGTAAAGAATGATACATTATTCTGTACAAATGTCTATTTCCTTCATAGGAAACTCCATGGCTCCCCACAATCACAGCCTACACATCAAGACTTGGATCTGAGCACAATAACAATAGTCCATAATATATTTGTCAAATGGTGGCTTATTCTCTTTGAAATAATATCAAACCCAATCCAGGTTGAAGGACTTCCTTGCTACCTCCTGCATCTTTCCTCTATATCAGATAAAATCAGAAGACTTTACTGTCCCCACTACAATAGCTTGGCCTCCTGAGAGAAACTTCTTGAACAAAAAAAATCCACATTTCACCAAGAAATGAACAGCCACTTTATGGATATAAAACATTGGGTAAATAAATATTGGACAAAAGCATTATTTAAAGATACATCTAGCCCTAACCAGTTTGGCTCAGTGGATAGAGCATCGGCCTGCAGAGTGAAGGGTCCCAGGGTCGATTCTGGTCAAGGGCATGTACCTTGGTTGTGGGCACACTCCCAGTAGGGAGTGTGCAGAAGGCAGCTGATCGATATTTCTCTCTCATCGATGTTTCTAACACTCCATTTCTCTGCCTTCCTCTCTATAAAAAGTCAATAATATATATTTTAAAAAGATACATCCAAATTAAATTACTAAGCAGAATTTTTATCGTTAGTTAAAAGCACCAGCATTGTAATACCTCAATGGCTTAGGGGGTAGAAATTCTAAAAAGGTTTACAAAATGTGTTCTTGCTGAAACAAATGAGGGAGACCTATCACCAAATTCCTTTTTACACTCTAAGATACAGATATTGCTTACAATCCTCCAAACTGTAGCTTTCTTATTTGAAAATTTTGTATATACAGACTCCACCAAGCCCTCTTACTTCCTAATTTGCTCAAAGAGACCTCAAAATTAACTATGACTATAATATGAGATAGACTACAAATATAGTGCATTAGGCAATTAGGAAAAGCCAGCCAACATTCAGCTGGAAGATTAGAAAGCTTGGGAATTATTCATGGAGTTGAGCTGAGGACATTTGGAATGTCTTCTGTCTTCCTCTTTACACAGCACAGGAAATTCCACCAGCATAGGTATCAGTTGGTTTCTAGGCAGAGAAAATAGAAATAAAGACATGGAATTATAATTCTATTCATTCAAAAGTGAGAGCAAAATCCAGCAGAAACCATTCATTAGGCTTTGGATTCCCACCCCAGGTGAGAGGGGTCCAATCCATCAGGAATACCAAAAAGCCATCAAGCTAGAGGAGTTAGAATGATAATCTTCAAAGACTTGTGGAATTGAATAGCTATAAGACTTACTACAGAGAATTTAGAGGGCTTACAGGTTTTATAAAGTCACCTGTTTCTTCTCCTTTTACTTGTGTGCTTCCCATGGTTTCTGTCTTCTGCCTACATTTTGAATTATATCATGAACCATCTTTTAGAGCATACTGTACAATAAACCCCATTACGCTATGAGGAAGGACAGAGAGATCTTCTTCTTGGTGGTTCCCCAGAGAGTGGTTGATGGTTAAATACAGTCATCCTCATTCTCTCTTAGCAGCATGTACTGCATTTTTTACCCAGGGACAATGAAGCTTTATAGAGTCAAGCAAGATATAAAAATTAGCCCTAACCGGTTTGGTTCAGTGGATGGAGCATTGGCCTGAGGACTGAAGGGTCCCAGGTTTGATTCTGGTTAAGGGCATGTACCATGGTTGTGGGCACATCCCCACTAGGGGGTGTGCAGGAGGCAGCTGATCGCTGTTTCTCTCTCATCGATGTTTCTGACTTTCTGACCCTCTCCCTTCCTACCTGTAAAAAATCAATAAAATATATTTAAAAAAAGAAATAAAAGTTAGACTTTCATAAAGTCTAAACAGTGAATTATCAAAAAGCAGAGAAAAGAGCAGGGTGTAAAAGGTAAGAAAATAAAAATTAAAGTTTGTCATATTGTAGCTTGTTCATCGTCTGGGACCCAGTCCAGTGAGAAGATGCTGGCAGGCTGATATGAGGCTTCCTTATGTGCCATGGTGGCATCAAAGATGGCATCATAATTATAGCAGCAGCAGTAGCTTCTAGTCTGGACAAACTATGCTAAGAGAGCTGGTCAACATGGAGTGGATAGATTTGCTTATGTCCTAACCCACATTTTGCAGCACAGATACTTCCTGGGTCATGTAGCCAATAGGTCCCATTCAGTCCAACTGAGTGTATGATGAGAGGGAGGAACCACCTTCTTGGGAAATGAAGAATTAATGCCATGGGCTTTCCCATTACAGCAGATGAAAAATTGTAGCTCCTTATCTTCTGATTGGTTAGGCAATAAATATTCAGAAAGGATCATATAAAGACCATCTTCAGCTGCTATCAAGAGGTTAAGGCCAAAGATAAGTCCACTCAACTTCTTAAGAGACTGTCAAGAGGGAGAGCATCTCAAACAGGTAGAGTATTAATGAGAAAAGAGGGAAGTCAAAGAAAACACTCAGACATATGTACCACTCATATATATGGGCGAAGCTAGATGATTCTGACTGTTTAAAAAACACGCATTATGAAAAGAAGAATTAAGGAATCTCAGAGGGAAGGTGAGGGTGGGTAGAGTGAGTGGAGAGAGATTAATCAAAAAGCTTATATGCCTATATGCATAACCCATGGACATGGACAATAGTGGGATGAAAGCCTGGGAGGTGTGGGGTGGAAAGAGTCAATAGGCAAATACTTTATTATAATACTTTCAACAAGAAAGATAAATTTTGAAGTAAAGAAAAGAAGAATCCAGTTAAGAAAAAAAAAGAGGAAATAGAGGAAGAAGAGTCTAATGAACTGTAACTTTTTATTGTCCTACTTAATGTCCAGCAGGATAAAGGGATAGAAAACTGAATCCTAGTGTAGGAGGAAACAGTGAATTTACCATAATCACCACTCTCAACCCTTATAGCTGACAACTATTTTTCATTGGCCATCCTTCCTGCATTCCATCAGAGTTCCTGAATGGATAACTTTGGATAAACTGGAAGTTACTATCACTTTGCCAGTTGGACAATGCCACTTAACTCATACATTTTTAATCAGATTTTTTTTAATTAAGGAGAGACTATTTATTTATTTATTTGTTTGTTTATTTTTATACTCACCCAAGGTTATCTTTTTGATTTTTAGAGAGAGAAGAAGGAAGAGTGAGAGATAGAGAGAAACACCAATGTGAGAGACATG
This sequence comes from Murina feae, assembly GCA_004026665.1. Classification (NCBI taxonomy): domain Eukaryota; kingdom Metazoa; phylum Chordata; class Mammalia; order Chiroptera; family Vespertilionidae; genus Murina; species Murina feae. Next base: position 43,994 of record PVJC01009734.1, read on the forward strand.
TCGATTTGGCTGCCTCCTGCATGTCTCCAACTAGGGCCAGGAGCCTGTAACCAAGGTACATGCTCTTGACTGGAATTGGCCCCAGGACCTTTCAATCTGCAGGCCAAAGCTCCATCCACTGAGCAAAACTGGCTCGGGCTTTTTTCATCAGATTTTGAACACCTGGTTAATACTGCTTCTAGTGAATACTCACACCCTTAGTATATTAAAAGGAGCTTGTCTCTAACCCTAAGTGATGAGAATAAGATGCATACCCAGCTGGGAGAGGAAAGGAAGAATATGTGGGAAAACAAAAAAAATGAAGTTATGGACCAAATCTCAGTAGTCAGGTAATACTACGCAATGATCCCAGGAAAAAAATCAGACTGAAGAGTAAGTTGAGAGAATCCACCATGCATGTTAAAAAGGCAGCAATCCCCAAAGAAGCAGATCAGTTTTGTAGTACTCCATTCCAATTCCACTGTTAATTCTACAGAATAGAAACTCTATGTGTTTCTTTCCTCACTTTCTTTTCTTTTTTTAACAAGTCAACAATTGGCCTTTATTTTTTTTTATTATTACATAAAGTTTTACAAAGATTAGTACATATATCTCTTTTTCCCCCTGTCCTTCCCCCAGCCTCCCCTACCCCCCCCCCCAGTGTTTTGTGTCCATTAGTTATGCTTAAATGCATGCACCAAAGTCCCTTGGCTGATCTGTTACCCCTCCCCCAATGTTCCTGTCCTTGTTGCTGTAATTTGACAGTCTGTTTGATGCTGCTCTGCCTCTGTATCCATTTTTGTTCACCAGTTTATAATGGTTATTATTATCCATAGATGAGTGAGTACATGTGGTATTTTTCTTTCATTGACTGGCTTATTTCACTTAGCATTATGTTCTCCAGTTCCATCCATGCTGTTGCAAATGCTAAGAACTCCTTCCTTTTTACAGCAGCATAGTATTCCATTGTGTAGATGTACCACAGTTTTCTAATCCATCCATCTGCTGATGGGCACTTAGGCTGTTTCCAAATTTTAGCTATGGTAAATTGTGCTGCTATGAACATAGGGATGCATATGTCCTTTCTGATTGGTGTTTCTGGTTTCTTAAGATATATTCCCAGAAGTGGGATCACAGGGTCAAAAGGGAGATCCATTTTTAATTTTTTGAGGAAACTCCATACTGTTCTCCACAGTGGCTGCACCAGTCTGCATTCCCACCAGCAGTGCACGAGTGTTCCTTTTTCTCCGCATCCTCTCCAGCACTTGTCTTTTGTTGATTTGTTGATGATAGCCATTCTTACAGGTGTGAGATGGTACCTCATTGTTGTTTTGATTTGCATCTCTTGGATGATTAGTGACTTTGAGCATGTTTTCATATGTCTCTTGGCTTTCTGAATATCCTCTTTTGAAAAGTGTCTATTTAGGTCCTTTGCCCATTTTTTGATTGGATTGTTTGTCTTCTTTTTGT
>PVJC01009735.1:0-44642 GCA_004026665.1 Murina feae
GAGCCCCACAACTCCTCCCAGATTCTGGGGGTTCTCCATCATCGCATGGGGAAGGCTCCTTCCCCTCTTGTGAAAGCCGCCCCACTGTCTCATCTTCACTCCTGTGCTCAGGGAGAGATAAAGCCTCCACAGCGATGAGAAAATAGAGAACAGTCTGTACACAGAGAACTGGAATTGCGTCCAGTGATTTCAATTCCACTAACAGGTATTGAGCACCACTCTGGGCAGAGTCCTGAGCAAAGAACAGGACCCTGTCCTCCAGGGACAGGGGCTGGCTGAGCGTGGGCAAGGCAATCTATCCCTTACTCATTCAGCAGACCTCTGGGAGCCTGCATGGCCAGGCAGGCACTGATCCCGTCCAGCTTTCAGGGAGCTTACGTTCTGTGGGAGAGGCACATCACAAAGTAGAATTGCACACTGTGAGGAGGGCTAGTGAGAGCGGAGGGTGTTGTAATAGAGACTACTGAGAAGTGGGTGGACCTTCTTTACTGTCCTTGCCAAGGCCCTCTGGGTTCCGTGCGTTCTGAAGCCTGGAAGATGAAGACACAGCATGTGAAAACCCAGGAAGGAGCATTCCAGACACAAGGAGGAACATTCCAGACACCGGGAGGAGCCTGCAGACACAGGGAGGAGCAGTGTGAAGGCCCCGAGGGGGGGAGGAACTTGACTTTTCCCAGGAACTGCCAGCCTAGGCCATGGCCATGTGGCCAACATGCAGTGAGCAAAAAGGACAGCGGGTGCACTGTCCATGGAAATGTTTTAAAATAGCTGTCAACATCTTTAAAAAGTGGGCAGTGTCACATAAAACTCTAGATGTATGGTTCCTCTTGAACATTCTGCTACCTTGTGTACACTGCCACCAAGGGCAGTCAGCATGCCTGGGATGGTAGAGACGTCACCCTGGGCTGTGGGAGAACTCCAGGTAGCTGAGTGCATCTCAGAGGAAAATAGTCATCTTCCCAAAGCACCTCCCCAGCAAGGCTCTGGGGGGGTCACCCATGCTGAAAGGGTACGAGACAAGGGAGGCTGCCCCTCAGGTCTACCACGCCCCCCCTCACTACTCCCGCCAGCCCAGCAGCTAAGAATTTGCACCAGGTGAGCTGTGATTAGGCCCCTCCATGGGGTGAGAAGTAAGCTGGGTGGCCGGGGCTTCCCAGCAGTGGAAGGACTGGGTGCTGGACAGAAGGCTGCAGTGCAAGCAGTTGTAAGGCAAGGAAATTTCTAGTGGGCCCAGCAAGGCAGCTGCTCCAAGGGATAAGATGTGTGTAAATTGTGCATATACTAGAAGGCACTTATAAATCAGAGCCTCAACCGATGGGAGACGGGAGAAACCACAGCTGCAGGCAGCCGCCATCATCTGCACAGGCCCCCCACTCCCCCCGATTCTACCTAAAAAGTGGAGGGTTGCCTCTCCCCCCTCCACCACACCAGCCTTGAAGCCCTGTCACCTAATCTGAGCAGTTCAGGCTCCGCAGCAGCGGCCCTTCACATGCATCCAGGGCTCATCTTCCCTGGAATCCAAATCTCCAGCCATGAGCCACTGGCATCCCCAGAAGTAGCACTGGTCCTCTGCCTGCCAGTGTCTACCACCCACCTGCCCAGATCCCCCAGGTCCCACTCAACAGTGAGCCAACCCTGGGAGGAATTCCCTGATACCCCGCCAGGCCCAGCAACTCTGACCAGACCACCCCTCACCCAGCAGTTATCCCAGTCAGTATAACACCAAGGTTGCAAAATTGGTAGGCTGTGGGATGTTTGTGTAATTGTAGATGGAAATGTTTTAAAATAGCTGTCAACATTTTTAAAAAGTGGGCAGTGTCACATAAAACTCTAGATGTATGGTTCCTCTTGAACATTTAGACCTTGCAACACAACATGCATATTTTTTCATATTTTATTCAAGTACTTTTATGGTTTCGGGGTTTTAAATCTCTATTGGAAATTTATTTTGGTGTAATGAATGAAGAATTTTTTTTTCCTCAGATGGCTAACCCGCTATATTTTAGCACAAAACTTCCAACAAATGCAGCTTCTAGATTTGGGTCTCATTGTTGCAATCTCACTTTAAAGAACACATTAGTTTAGATCCTCTGAGATGCCAGAACTGGTGGGAAGTCAAACTCTTCCTTTAGCTCTGAGAGAAAAACATTAATGAGAACCAGTTCTCCAAGCTGAGTAGCTCTGCTCTCCGGCCAGACCCTACGGTCCTCAGGAGGCTCTTGAGTGAAGACAAGGTCACCCTGGCCGACCGCTTGCAGCCGAGGAACCGGTTGCCACAATTGCATTTCCTCAGTCTCCACACAGGCTCAGGCTCTTCCTGGGAAAAAGTCTGCCTTTGTCCCTGGTCTTGTGGTGTGATGTGGGCCCTTGGCCCACTTCTCCCAAGGAATGCTGGCCCTGGATGACGTCATCCATTCCCGGGGCTCTAATTAGCATGTCCACGGAGATGACGCACAAACCCTCCACTCGTCCTGCTACCAGCCAGCAAGCTCCACAGCTGCCCTTCCGCTGCCTACAAATCATTTCCACATGCGTCTCCCACAGGCTCCCTGCTCCAAACTTCTCCCGGGAACACCAATCTCAGTCCGGAAACCACCACCATCTTCCAAAATGCCCCAGATCCACACCCCTCTTCTCCTCCACCGCCCCTGTCCCAGTTAAGCTCTTAGTGTCACAGCCCAGGACAGTAAGTTTCTAACATCTGCGTCCCCTTTCAATCTCCTCCAACTCATTCTTCAAACTACCACTAGGTGTCTCTTAGGTTCACTTCCAGCTGAAAAGTCCTGAGGTTCCTCAATGTCCACTGAATAAAGTCCCCCTCCCTCCGCCCCCCAAAAAAAGATATACAAGGCCCTCTGCTCTCTTTACCCCAGTGTCTCTTTCTCCTGTTCCTACCTTCCCCATACCTCCACCACTCACCTTACACTTGTATCACTCCATTTCTCGGACTTTTCACTTTTTCACGCTATGCCATCCAGCAGGATGCCTGCTAACCCTTGGCCATCCTTCACCAGGGTGCTGACCACCAGTGGTGAAGAATCTCTCCTAGTCTCTAGACCTGTGCTGCCCAGTACTGTAGCCTCTAGCAGCCACATATGGTTCCTTGGCGTGTGTCAAAGACTAGTTCTTTGGCAATTGCCAAAACATATGACTAGTCCAAATGCAGAGTAACTATAAAATGTACTAGAAATTAGAAAAACGTAGTACTTTAAAAATATGCAAAGCGTCTTAAGGATTTTCTATATTGACTACATACTGAAATGATGTTTTGGCTGTAATGGAGTAAAATCAGGTTTTAATTTTACATGTTTCTTTTCACTTTTATTAATGTGGCCACTAGAAAACCTAAAGTCACATGATGTGGCTCACATTATATTTCTACTGGGCAGAACTGCTGTGGGAATTATACATTTCTATCAGACTTTGTTTATATCTTATGTCTTCATTTATCCATCCAACTAACAATTATGAACACTAACTATGGGCCAAGCACTCTTAGAGGCACTGGAGATACAGTGGTGAACAAAACAAGGTCCCTGACCTCAAGGAACTTGGGGTCTGGTGAGGAGTATTTCCAGTGGTGGTTTTTAAACGTACACCAGTCTAGACGACTTTGCCGAATAGTGAGCAGAAAGAACAAATAGCAAGTACTAACTACATCCTTTGTACTTGTCATGCTCTCAGGTTCTCCCAAAGATGACATCACACGTGGTAAATGAGATTGATAACATATTACGCAACAAGCCCTACAGCAAAAAGGACTACAGATCATAAGGCAATGAATGGATGAGCCACAGGAGCTGATGGTTCAAATATCGGTCTATGCTGGTACAGAAAGGTGTTCCTAGCCAGTCTTTTAAATCACTTAGCAGCCGCTATTCAACCTCCAGTGTCCCCGGATTCTGAGGGGTCTGCTGTCGCTACCACTGTGCACCTGAATTATGAGCACATCTGAAAACTCACAACTAAGAAAATCCATTCTATTTTCTTATCTTGGACTGGAGTCACCTATTCTTGCATTGCTCTGTACACCTCATGCTAATGCAATGGAAAGCGTATGGCAGGGAAAGGTGTATTACCTTCAGGCATATAACTTAAAGAAGGCTATACAGACAGATCTGTTTTTTTCAAATGAACAAAATCCACAGATGCAATGTGGATTGTGTCAGAAAGAAGAGGCTATGTTAATTCAGAAGTCCTGCTTGGGAAAATAAGCAAAAACAATTTTATATTTGTTTTCCTATTTTCACATTCCAATTGTTAGCAAGCTGTTTCCCTTATCATTTTCAACAAAATAGAATTCCTAGGTATTTGCTTTCATTACCTTTTAAATAGTCGGTGTTGCTTGGCCCAAAAAATGACCCTTGTATAGCAATTTATCCAAAGTGTCTTAGAATTCTAATAATGTTCTATTCATTTACACGTAGAGATAGTAAAAGGATGAGACATTGTAGCAAACGTATGCAAGTGAGGATTACACTATGGAAGCTTAGCTCTGGATAAAATGTTATGCGCCTGCAATGAAGTGTCCATTTTTTACATTTTATGAAAACCTGCTTTATATTTTTGACTGCTTTTAGGCACAACTTCTGCAAGTTTAAATATTTGAGCTTTAAAAATAAATATACACATGCTTGGTTTTTGTAAGTAAACCTGTAAAATACCCACAAAGGCAAATGTTTGCTGTTTAATTAGCACTTGGATTTCACAATATAATGCATAGTGTTTTTGAGGAGTTAGTAACATGCAAGTAAACCACGGGCTTTGTGAGAAATGTTGTCACTACTCAGCATATGCTGGGTGAGTTAACTTGCCCAATGAAAACGAATGGTAAAGAATTTCCTGATTCTATAATCACAATGTGCACTCAACTATATGCATGAAACCTCACTGCATGAGTTCAAGGGGCCTCGCTTAACGTACCCAGAAGCTGAGGCCTATCTAGCCCTGCCACTATTGGCTACTTACCCTCCTGAGTACTCCACTTGAGAACAATCCTGAGAATATATTGAGTGTACCTGTAAGAAAGAAGACACTTCCCCCCCGCTTTTTTTTGGGGGGGGGGGTGTTGGGGGCAAGGGTCCTATAACTCTAGTTGAACACCTAAGCATGTACAAAATTCTAATTTAATTTTCTGGCCAGCTTGTCCCAATATATACTAGAAATCATTGAGACTTACAGGACAAATATACTATCAGCTTCAAATGCTATTTTCTGCCATCATTTCCAGGTAATTTCATGGTTAAGTTCTAAATCTCAATATGTCAATGTGAAATACCAAAAAATTTCCTTTTTGATTACTACTACCTGTATTCAATTAAGGAAATAGTTTGGGTTTTTGCCCCAGAATATCTAAGATGGAGATGGATCATTTTTTATTGTTCATTGTACATTCAATCGATTCAGTGAATATTTACTGTATGTATAAATGAGCTGAGGTTGTCTAATTCAAACTGCAATTCAACTTAATTTGCGTAGAGTAATAAAAGCATTTTGTGCATTTAATCTCCCAATTAGTTTTTATCTGATCTTTCACTATAAAGGGGTATATATATCTCCAGCTCCAAAAAAAGCAGTAAGACTCATTTAATAAAAATGATGTTGGCAGGTATGCTGCATTGAATGATACCTAACAGAAATAGCAGTGATCAAGATTTGAACTGCAATTCATACTTTTCTTATTAATGGAGCAAATGATTAGCTACTAAAGATATCATTTCTCATTTGGTTTTAGAAATACTCCACACTAAAGGTTAAAGCTTCTCAAACTCATTTAAAAGAGCCTGCAAATTAAGCGAAATAAGCCAGTCAGAGAAAGACAAGTATCACATGATCTCACTCATATGTGGAATCTAATGAACAAAATAAACTGATGAACAGAACAGTTCCAGAGACATAGAAGCATGAAACAGACTGTCAAATCTCAAAAGGGAAGGTGGAGCGGGGAGCAGGGTGGGGACAGATTAACCAGGGAACTTACATGCATACATGGACACAGACAATAGTGTGGTGAAGTGGGGGGTAGGGAGGGGAGTGCAGATAAGGAATAGAGGGGGTCAATGGGAAACAAGGGGGACATCTATAATATTTTCAACAATAAAGATGAATTTTAAAAACCAACAACAAATATAAACATTATTGCCTGTGAGAACAGCAAACTTTTTTATATATATATAAGCCATCTGCCATGGTAAATATAGTAGATAAGAAATCTAATCTAATCCTATATAATAAAAGGGGAATATGCAAATTGAACCTAACATAAGGACTGGGAATGACTAGTCACTGTGACACACACTGACTACCAGGGGGCAGATGCTCAATGCAGGAGCTGCCTTCTGGTGGTCAGTGTGCTCCTGAGGGATGTCTGACTGCCAGCTTAGGCCCGATCCCCTGGAGAGTGGGCCTAAGCCAGCAGGTGGGCATCTCAGACTGCAAGAGGGCACAGGCTGGACTGAGGGACCCCCGAGTGTACAAATTTTTGTGCACCGGGCCTCTAGTAAAAGAGTAATATGCTAATTATGTCACTCCACTACATCCCAAGCCATGCCCACCAGCCAATCAGCCACTATATGCAAATTAACCCAAGATGGCAGCTGACAGCCACAGAGCTAGAGCAAACAGGAGGCTTCATTGCCCCAGCAATGGAGGAAGCTGCTTGCCTAGGAAGGCTGTGGCCTCCGCTCAAGGCAACGAAGTTTCATTTATAGAAGATCAATAGACCCCAGATACCTGCTTCCAGCCAGCCTCGCTGGGAGCTTGGGTGGCTGTGGGCTGTGGCCAGCCTGCAAACAGCCATCAGCCCCTCACCCAGGCTAGCCAGGCACCCCAGTAGAAAGCCCTACCCTGAAGGGGCTGTGGCCAGCCTGCAAACAGCCATTAGCCACTCACCCAGGCTGGCCAGGCACCCCAGCAGGGACCCCCACCCTGATCTGGGATACCCTTCAGGGCAAACCAGCTGGCCCCCACCCATGTACCAGGCCTCCATCCTATATAATAAAATGGTAATATGCAACGTGACCCTAACAGCAGAACCACTGGGAATGACTGGTCACTATGACACACACTGACCACCAGGGGGCAGATGCTCAATGCAAGAGCTGCCCCTGGTGGTCAGTGCACTCCCACAAGGGGAGCTCTGCTCAGCCACAAGCCAGGCAGATGGCTGCCAGCATAGCAGTGGTGGGGGGAGCCTCTCCTGCCCCCTCAGCAGCACTAAGGATGTCTGACTGCAGCTTAGGCCCAACCGCCCAGGGAGCAGGCCTAAGCCAGGAGGTGGACATCCCCCGAGTGGTCCCAGACAGCGGGAGGGCACAGACCAGGCTGAGGGACCCCCCCAAGTGCACAAATTTTTGTGCATCGGGCCTCTAGTATATTTCATAATTATAAAGAAAAATTTCCATGCACTCTCATTTTATTTTCTATTTTGGAAAGAATTCCTTGGGCGAGAACATACCATTCCTAAGAGTAACCTGGGTAGCAGCCATCCAGAGACTAAAATCTCAGCCAAGGAAAATGAAAACTAGAAACCCTGTGCCTAACTTCTCACTGTAAGAACGGTCACTTCATCTTCACAGTGGACCAAGGATGTTCAGATAGATAGCCATCTTCAAGACTATCCCTCCTTGGCAAATGAGAAAACCATGCCTGGAAGGATGGAAGGATTTGCCCAAACTCACACTACTGGATGATGGCAGAACCAGGCAAGTTATTTTGTTCAGTGTTGTTTTAGGTACAATTTTTTTTTTTAGCTTTAAAGCTTTGTGTGTGAATTTTTTCAGGTAAAAAAAACACTTGGGTATGAAGCCAAATTCAGAATCAGTTAAGATGGAAAGGTCAAAGTGATATATTAAAACTCATGAAGGCCAGTAAGTAGTCTCTAACCACCTCCATGAAAATTTAAACCAACCACTTAAAAGCCACTCCTAATCTTCAATTAATTTCCCTGCTTGGGAGTCCCAACTGGCAAAAGATAACCCCTTCCAGCCCAAAACATCTATAATAATAAAAGGGTAATATGCTAATTAGACCAGACGTCTTCTGGACATCCTTCCTGACGAAGCCAGGGCTGGAGGGAAGCCAGCCCTATGGAGTGCCTGCGGGTGGCCCGAGGGAAGACAGCCCAGGTCCTGGGGGCCTGTGGGCAGCCCGAGGAGGGAAGCAGTCCAGTCCCAGGTGCCTGTGTGTTACCAGAGAAGGGAAGTAGTCTGGGTCCTGGGTGACTGAGGGAAGCCAATTGTGGTAGCTGGGGGAAGAAAGGCCTACTCTTGCATGAATTTTCATGCATTGGACCTCTAGTGCAGGCGTCCTCAAACTACGGCCCACGAGTCACATGCGGCCCGCCGAGGGCATTTATCCGGCCCGCCGGGTGTTTTTGCTGCCTTGTTTTTTCACTTCAAAATAAGATATGTGCAGTGTGCATAGGAATTTGTTCATTGTTGTTTTTTTTAACTATAGTCCAGTCCTCCAACCGTCTGAGGGACAGTGAACTGGTCCCCTGTTTAAAAAGTTTGAGGACCCTTGCTCTAGTGTATCAATAAATTGGTTCTCTCAATATATGTACATGCTTATGTATATCCTTCCATTGTGTCTCCAGAAACAGCATAACTGGCACAAATACTGAAAACACAGAAACGAGGCGGGCAGGCTAGCACAGCAAGCACATGCTGGCAAAGAGGCCTGCAATTCTGCTGTAATATAACTGCACTGTGCCAGGCACTGCCACACAAATATCGGAACAGTGACTATAAAAGTGCATTGACAAGTGTAGGAAATTTAAATGATGGGTAAAGATAATGTACTAAAGATGATGTACTTATCCACATGGTTCTTATCAAGAGTCTAGGGAAAGTATAAAGTTTAAAAAGCAAAGTTTAATGATCCTTAGTTAGCGAGATGTTTTACAAGAATTTTAGATATGAATCCAATGTCCCTATTTCAGTTAACTTTAAAACTTGTTTCAAATTATTCTTTTCAAATTAGAATAATTTATCAAATAGAACAACCAGTACATTTTTACAGGCTAAGAATAATTTCAAGTTAAGATTTTTATTATGTTGTAAGTGAAGAAACTGAAAATAGGGAAATGTAAAATGTCCCAACAGTTTAAGCCTCTAGTTATCACAAGAGATGTGAAAAAGGAGATTTAATCACTTGCTATCCCAATTACAACAGAACACTTTATTTTATTGGATCTGAAGGTCTTTTGAGATAAAAATTCTACAGCAAGTTTTTACTAACTAACCCAGATTTACTAGCTCATTGTAATTCTATGTGTCATATAGCCATTTCAGATGATGGGGACAGGACTGGGGAATTTGCAAGAGCAGAGTATTGATAACCTGCATAAAACTGTGGAACTGTCAGTATGTCTATAAACTCGTGCACAGAAATTTATGTAGTATAGGAAGTTTGAAATCATCAGGATGAAAAACAGGGTGCTGTAAGAAAAAGTCCGAACCAAAGGCAAATTTTGCTTACTTACATTTCTACAAATTATTCAGTTTATTAATTCAAGAGCAACTCTAAAGAATACTAAGCTGATGCCCCTATTTCCCACCCCATTTCATCTAGATTGCCTTATTCCAATAGTGGCAATTCTCCCCACCCGACCCCCGTCTATACAGGCACTGCCATCCAGTGGCGATTTTTTACCTGCAATTTAAAGATATTTGGCCCAGCTCTGGTAACAAATAGTAGATGCTGATGGTTTATCAAAGAGGCATTTTGTCAAATTAAGTAAATGCATTTGGTACACACCATGTCACTTGTGAAACTACTTACTGGTTATTTAGCAATAGGAAAAAAAAAAGTTAATAAAACTAACCACTTTGCAGTGAATCTCTTCTGGCATCCCCATTCACTACGTATTATCAGTGATGACACACGAATAACGCACAAAGAAAAGAACTGTAAACTTCCAGAAGCAATGAGGAACTGTAATCCTCAACTGGAGGTAATGATGTCTGGGTCGCTGTGCAAGGGTATTCCTCCCTGTGTTCCTTCCAAGTCCTTGGATGCGGCCTACTGAAATATCTAACAGCGTGGAAGCAAACAATGAACTCCCAATGAATACCTTCCTGTACAGTTACAAATAAAACAGCAAGTACTATTTGCAACATCATCTTAATTTACAAATGGGAGCTTGTAAAGATTAAAGTTAGGATTAGCAATATATTTCCTCTGAGGTACTATTATAAGAAATTGCTGAATGTGGTCAAAGCTAATAGGAATGTGAAACCACTATCTCCTGGGATTCCACAACCTTTCAGTGATAGAGGTTCAAGAGCTTCCCAAACTTTTTCAAATCATGGCACACACATACTAATATCTGTACACACACTGGTTTAAAAAATGCACAAGATTGCTCTCAGCTGAACCTCCAAGGGCTGAAGAGAGCAATATTTTATTCCCAATTAATGGGAACCTGTGGTCTTAAAGGTCAAATTTACGAACGTATGAATGGGAAAATGCTGACAAGCACTAAGATCACTTTGATTCTTCGAATGCTCTTAAAATTCTGGAGCTAAGAGCACAAAAATCACTTTGGTCTTTTACGTCCATATTCAGGAGAGAGGTTCTCTTCTCACCCAACACTCCTCTAGTGGCAGAGACCCCACTTTAAGAAAACAATGATGCTAGTCTCTCAATAAGTCAAACTAACATGGAGGGTCAATTTGGCTTCCCTGACTACCAACACCAAAGCTGTACAGCTGAGCAGTGTGCTTTAACCCCACAGGACAACTCTCAATTGCCAGAGCAGCACTGTTTTTATTTTCTTCATGTTTTCCCATTACTATGTATCCCCCCACCACCCCATAACCTCGTCCGTCTCCACCCTCCCTCCCTCCTGGGCACTATTTTTAGGTTATTACCTTGGCTGCCTTTCTTCTTTTTAAAAAAAAAAAATAGGAACAACTTTTCCACAAGTTTTTTTCCCCCAAATCGGAGAAACCATGTTTTCAACTTTTATTGAGTTATTTCAAATCACATATTCAGAGATCTGTAAACATGCAGTTCAATCCAACCCCCCAGGCAGGGGGGAAAGGAGGAAAGAGGATTCACTCTAATATTAATGGTTCCAAAAAAGCTGTAATATTGTGCTTGGAACACACAGAACCAGCTATTAACTTCTTGCTACTATAACAAATACTAACAGTTCAGTCCAGGTTACTGTGACCTCTGACAGATCAAGGAAACAAGTTATTTTCTCCTCTTGTGATTGCAGCACATTGCCAGACACATTTGCCTTTTTAATAAATGTCCTGGTACTCTGAGTTTCCCTTCCAATTCATGTAATTTCAACAGTTTGTCAAAAAAAAAAAGAGCCAATAAACAAATATTGAATTACACTTCGTTGGGTCATTCAAACCCTCAAGCTCCAGACTGTAAAAACATCTTGTGTGTCTCCTGCCCCGACCACCCGGCTTCTTTTCCATACACCACAGACCACCCATAGATACAAAGCCAAGGGTGACGCTGACACGGTCTATTTGGAGCCAGTAGACAGGAGGGCGATGAGACCCGAGGAAGCACTTATGGACAGAATATAGTTCCTGTAAGAATTTATGTTAAGGAAAAATTAAGAACCCCAAAGTAACGTTCAACAAAACAAGCCCATCCCTTTGGAATATATTGCTTCCCTCCTGACACTCTGCCTAATGACAATGCTATGTGGTCCCATTGTCTGTAAACGCAATTTACAAGACACAAGACTATAAAGAATATTCATAGGAAATTAAAAAAAAAACACTCTGAGACAGAAACCTAAAATACATGACCACAAAGAAAACACTCAATTCCATTCAACCCTCAGAAGAGCTGATCAAAGGCCATGGGGAGTAAGAAGAGACGGCTCGTCCTTTCTGCCCTCTCCGTCAGTGTCCTGGTCACAGTGGGCCTATAAACGTAAGGAGGTTCTGAAAGTCTGCAGCTACTCTTGGCCTCAGGACTGATCTGTCTGGGACAAACCACTCTAGTACCTCCCGAAGATACAAGTTGAAGGGTGTCACATTTTATTACATCAAAATCTCCAGCTGTTAAAAATTTGGCTGCACATTCCTGGATAGCTTTAATAAATTATCTTAGCACCTTTAATAAATTCAGAAGGTTGATTCTTGCTCAAAAGCTCAATTTAAGAGCAGCTTGAAACACTGTTAAAATATGATGAAATGTGCCTATTTAAACTGGCTACCCACCCAATCCCAAAGCCCAAAATATCAGTAGACACATGGCTTACATCAAGAGCTATCAAAGAAAGCAAGTTTCCTTTTCCTCCTTGGAACTCTTTTTCTAAATAGGCGGGTATACTAGTACATAATCATATATGTGAGACTATTTATAATTACTTGCCATGAAGTCATAATTTATAAACTTGAAAGAATTTTACATCAAACCAAAAGCCCTTATTTTAAATGTTCAGAAACTTGCCTAAGGTCACAGTGCTATTTAATAGACTAACTCCGTACATGAAACCAAAACAAACTTGCTAGACTTCTGAAAAACATAATCAACTTTAAAAGGATACACTGTGGGGTTGAAGTTCTTCAATATAAAGAAGGAAGCAACAATGACCAAGACCAGGAATAGGGTGTTGTTATAGAAGATGGAAAATGTTGTAGCTTCATAATCAGCAACTTCATTCTTCTTCCACAAGATTCTGTAGACATAGAAACAAGTCAACTGAGTTTATAAATATGTTTAAAAAATTTTAAATACCATAGGGCTTGGGATCGTTGTAAATTAAGTTTTTCCGCCCAACTGGTGTGGGTCAGTGGTTGAACTTTGATCTATGTATGAACCAAGAGGTCAGAATTTAATTCTAGGTCAGATGATACCTTCCACGGAACACTATGGCTAATGTCATGGGAAGCTGCCATGTTTTGTTCACTAAATGTTCTAATGCAAATTCAACAAGTGTAAAGGAGCTAAATGAAGAGTATTAGCTCCTTATCTCCATCATGAGATATTTTCAACCTCTAACATACCAGTATATGCCTTGTTTTCTTAATTCTATGGATACCATTAACGTAACAGATCTCCAATTTACTCTAAGTTTGGAAGAAGTGAAGGATATTATATTCAATGCAGCTATCAACTATAAAATAGCTCCTGACTTCAAAGAAGTTTAAATGTAAATGTAAAAAATACATGACTTGGAATGGGAGGAGATACATTATACCATTCTAGCACTAATTGATCCAAGAAAACACCAGCTCAGAAAGATGCATACACCCAACATGGTTTAATGCACAGAACTGCTTCTGGTTTTAAGACTCTGGCACAAGACCCAATAAAGACAGGTTCCTTAAAAAAGGCTACAAGCATGCCTTCACTATGGATGATTAATTACCCCCCTCCATCACAACACTTTCCCCCAACTCCCTGTCATGCCCCAAATCAGAAACATCGTCAAAACAGCCTTGATGAAATAAGGAGCTCAATCCTTCAGGTTACCCCAGCTCCCAAAATCAGTGACATTGCATCAGTCCATATATATACAGTCAGGGCTGTGTGACAGCTTTTAGAACATTTTCTAGTCTACACAGATCCTGGTTCATTTTGAAAAAATTCAAGACTCCCAGTGGTCTCACTAGCAATGGTTCTTCCAAAGCTGTTAGGAAATCTGGTTTGGGAAAGCACTTTCCAAGGAGTCTTTTTTCCAAGGAGCACTTCCCACAACAAGAGAAACACGATACCAAACTCAACAACTATTACAATCAAATCATGGTAAATGACAGCTCATTGGTAAGTCAGGGAGAAATAACACTCACACCCTAGGGCAAATATTAATAAAGCCGGTCACCTCTGCTAATTTCATCCTTGAATGGATGGCAATGCAGTTTCAAAGTGCCATTGTAATACATATTCCAAATGACTCTAGATGGAGCTTTGACAGATATGCATCACTGCAAAGAGGTGTTGATAAGCCTTCTCTTAAATCAAATCTCTCCTTTGAAAAAGGAAAGTATTAGATTATAAATGGTCCCAGTTATCAGAGTGAGTCATAAATACAGACCTGGGTACAACTGTATCCAGCGTGGCTTTTGTAAGAGGAACACAAAACAAGTAACAGCACAAATTTCTACTAATAACAAGAATATAAATTTTATCCTCTTCTGACACTCTGCATTTTATGTCTCAATGAAACTTCCACTTCATCCTCCTTTAAAATATCTGCTCCAGCCAATGGCACTGAGGTTTCATTTCCAATTTCACTCTGACTCATCAGTAGTGATTAACTGAATACCACTCGCTGAGAAAAATTCTGAGACACATCCCAAGATCAAGAACAAGTGCAGACCAAATCAGGCAAGTCTGCTGTGGGCATATGAGACTCCTTACTATCTGATATAACTAATCACCTGAAACCTACAAGAGCTGTAACAAGCATTTTGAAACTGGGTAACTATGATAAGCGCTCAGTTTATTAACTATTAGTCTAATAAATATCACGATTCAATAAAAAGTGTTCTAAATTTTCTAACCTGGCCAGTATGGTTAGAGTGGTTGAGTGTCAACCCATGAACCAAGAGATCACCGGTTCAATTCCCGGTGATCAGGGCACTGGGTTTCAGGCTCGATCCCCAGCAGGGGGTGTGCAGGAGGCAGCCTACTGATGATGTTTCTCTCTCATTGATGTTTCTAACTCTATCCCTCTCCCTTGCTCCCTTTAAAAATCAACAAAAACATTTTTTTAAAAAAAGCTATGCAGCTAGAACTCATTAAAGCTATTCTCTGAATGGAAAAAAAAGGCCTTCATTGTCAAGATTTTAGTGCTGCGCCTTCAGTTTTATAAAGGATCCATAGGCGATAGCCACTTCAATATTTGGTGCCTTTCCAAAACTACTGTAGCAAACACTGTTCATTAAGTTACTCAATGTCCCTTAAATAAGGATCCACTTGATAAAGTCCTTCCAGATTCAATGCCAGGAAAGTTTCTTTTCAGGAGGACTGGCACACTGCTTCTCATCGGACAATGAAAGCATCATGACCTCAGATGCTTCCCGACACTTGGACGCTCAGAGCTAAGTTTAGTGCTCAACTGCTGTAACTAACTCTGAGGTCCCTGTCCATCCACTTTTTTTACTTTTAAATGGTTTCTGGTCTTTTAAAACTGCATTGCTTTGTTTTACACACACCTGCATATTGAAAGTCCCCCCAAAGTCTTCCTGGAGCACAGTGGGATAAAAATGCCATTTCACAAACCACTCTGAGATACTAAAATTTAAGATCCATGAAAACCTCAATCCGTGACTCTATTCAACCATCTGGCAGCTCTGAAGCACAGTCTACTCCATCGTTCAGAGACTTCTGCTACCCAGATGTTAGACTGTCTATTAAAGCCCTTCAGAGCAGATGACAGGAAAAATGGGGATGGGGCCAGGACTAACAAATGTGGCACAGGACTGTGCAGCATTGAGTTTTTCTTTTTCCCAAAGCAGATAACCCAGACGGGAAGCTCAGTCACAGAAATACCACCACCTAAAAATGCTAACACGTAACAACACAGTGTAAACTTTCAGACCCCGAGGGGCTAGGTGGTTAAGTTCAAGGTCACACAGCTTTCCAGTGGCACCAGACAAAGCTCTGCAGCAGAGCAGTTATGCTCTGTGGTCTTATCAAGGCTTTACCTCCCACTAATGTAAGGCCGCCTGTGGTCTTATCAAGGCTTTACCTCCCACTAATGTAAGGCCGTGATCAAGTTACTGAAGCTTTCTACCTGTTTCCTGAGGTGTACAATGGAGATAACAACAGTACCTACCTTCTTAGGGCTTTTTAGAGAAATAAATGACCTCTGCACAGCTCAAAGGCAGCAATAAAAACTCAAAGTTAGTTATTCCCATTACTTTCTTTTCTACAATACCAATGTTTGCCTCAGACAATTCCGACACCCACATTCTCCATGCCAGCAGTTCTCAACCTGTGGGTCACTAACCCTTTGGCAGTCGAACGACCCTTTCACAGGGGTCGCCTAAGACCATCCTGCATATCAGATATTTACATTACGATTCATAACATTAGCAACATTACAGTTATAAAGTAGCAACAAAAATAATTTTATGGTTGGGGGTCACAACATGAGGAACTGTTTTAAAGGGCCAGAAGGCTGAGAACCACTGCTCTAAGCAGAAATCAAAAACTTCTACAAAGTATCCCCTCCTTTGATGACCACAAACACGTTAAACAAGGAATCAAACCTTTCATCTTTTTCCTTCCGGGACATCTTTCTATTATCAGCTTCAGAAAGTTTTCGAGTCACTTCTTTGGAAACAGCATCTTCCCGCTTCTGTGCTACTCTGGAAGGAAAAGAAAAAAAGTTTCCACATGCTCCAGGAGTGGACGTTACTCTCTCAGAAACACTCTGTACTCATATTTTGTATTGGCAACTGTGTAATACTTTACATTTCCAGAAAATAAACTGCACAGAAAGTTCCAGGGTTATTACACTGTAATATTAGTTAAAAGAGACTGTGCAACAGCAGACAAACTGAGTTTGTCTCCTGCTGCACAGTCAAGAAACTTCCAAGATGTGGTTTATTAGTTATGAGTTTTGATTTTTGCTGAAAAGAGAAAATATCCCAAAGTTTATGTATTTATTATGGAAATGGAAGTCAAATGCTACTAACACAATTTAGTTATGTCATCATAAATCCATTTTGTTTTAGCCTACAATTTAACAGTTCAATAAATAAATTTGACAAGGCATTAGCAAATGATACATAACTTTAATTCCAGTAAATAACAGGAGAGAAAACTAGGCTTAAAAACAAAACAAAAGGGAATTAACACTATAATATTTTAACTCTACTCCAAAGGACAATTTCAATAAAAAGAAATAATTCCACATGGTCAGGGACTGACCACACCACTTTTAGTTAAACGAACCACTGGTAAGAGGTTTGCACAAAACCTTATGGAATCAGCCAGAAAAGGCTGGAAGTGATATTCATGCTACCAGATCAGAATCTTTAGTGACAAGTCAGATAAAGGAAAAAATTAAATGTACACTCATCAAAATATATACATGGTGAATTTTATCAGATGGGGTTGTTAGTGAAAAAAAGAATAAAATCTAAACTACGATGAAGTACAAAAAGTCTCCCAAAGATTATGACTTTTAGTTCAACATATATTTTTCACAAAATAGGAGAAACTTATTAGCCATAAATATAGAAGAAAAAATCAGAACTGATCACAGGCAACAGGTAACAATTACCTACACAGTGCCACTATGAAAACATGTGACACGATATGGAGATGCATTAAAAGCAACAAGATGTGGAACAGAGAGAAATCTGTTCACTCCGTGTTCAATGAATGAATCCCCGGTGACTATGCTATTTAGTTGTGGTTAGTGTACCAAGGAAAACTGTGGAAAAATCAGGATGTTTCCAGAAAGAAAAGCTGAAGATCATTCAAGGCAATAGTTTTCAACCTTTCTTTAACCATAGAAGCTTCTGGAATACAAATTAAGCACAAATTCTATCTGGTTTCACCTATGCCTCCATCTCTATATCTCACCCAAGACCCAAGTTACAGTCTACATTGTTAAAAAGAAAACCTAGCCTGGCCAGTGTTGCTCAGTGGTTATGAGTCAACCCATGTACAGGGAAGATAGCAGGTTCGATTCCAGATCCCAGATCCAGGGCACTTCTGGGGCCCGAACCCCAATTGGGGGTGGGGGTGTTTGGGGGCTAAAGAGGATGTGCAAGAGGCAGCTGATCAATGTTGATGTTTCTCTCTCATCAGTGTTTCTATCTCTCCCCCTCTCTTCCTCTCTAAAATCAATAAAAACATATTTTCAAAAAAGAAAAAACTTTGGTCAGTTTCAACTAATGTAGTTTTCCACAAACTGATAATTGGGGAAGAGGGAAATCAATGTAAGAAAAATAGATAAAAGGAAATTTAAGTTCTGAAACCTAAAAAAAAAAAAGACAGCTAAGAAGGCAGACAGCTATCTTAACAGTTTAAACAGACACTATAGGGTACTTTTTCCTCCAAAAATCCAACTTCACCTGACTCACTGGGTAAGAGTTCTGTTCAGAAGGTATCTCTGACCCTCTCTAGCAGACCAAGCGCTCAGTAAGTGTTTCTGAACTTCACATAAGATCACTCTTTTCTAAGGAAGACCAATTGGAAAAAAATGTACCAGCAGAAACCATTATTAGTTTAACAGAGGGGAAAAATACCTACCTACAAACACACACACACCAACTGTCAGGACACAGGAATAAACTATTTTCAAGAGTTGGTTATCTCTAAGCATCTTTAGGACAAACAGTCAATATCTGTTCACATAACAAGCCTTCCAGAAGAGACTGAACCAGAAAAATAATTTCTCTTCTAGATCTAAAATTCTATATTCAACAACCACACTGTAGGTTTATTAGAATTCAAAAAGCCCTACCCTCTTTCTAAGGATCTTAGAAAATAAACCTCACTCAGCACTGAATACTGTAAAATACAGAAGCCACTCCAGGGGCCTAGCACTCAGCCAACTGAGGATAACCCAGAAATTCAATGGTTTTGCTACTATTTTTTTATATCAGTATGTAAAAAATTAAAAAACAAAAACACTACCTATTTAATTTCTTTGCAAACATTTTTAAGTCATGCAACTTAAAAACTAATTCCTAAGGGCTCCCTCACCCACAACCTCTCCAACACTGCACATAAACATTTATGTGCCAGACACTATGCTCATCTTGTCACACAGTGTATAGTGTTTAACCCTCACCATCCTATGAAATACCATTAGTAACCCCATTTCACAGCGCTAGAAAGGTTATGCCCTAGGTTATACATTTAAGAGCAACAAAGCTGGGACAGAAATCCAGACTGTCAATTCTGAGTCATCTCCCTTCTACTACTAACACCACACGCAGCATCTCCCGTGTGCTTCAAGCTTTAACCTTCTTGCGTATCTGTAGGAGTTTCAATGGCAGTGACAATATTTAATATTAAAGCAAAACTGTAACTAAAAAATAATTCCACTGAAAGAATCTATTAAACCAGTAGCCCACTGAAATTTTTACTGAACTAAATGTACTATGAACTGTCGTAATAGATATAAAAGTAGCAGATGCCCTCAAGAAATCCAAAATAGAACGAGATGGTAAAAAAAACAAAAAAACAAAAACATGATTCTGATTACAAAAAAGTAAATGAAAAATGATATGCAGAACAAGAAAAACACCAAGTCTCCAAAGGACTGAGTTCCACAGGATGGGCTGTGCAAGATGCCCGTTCACTATCCACCAATGGCCATGCCTCACAAGAGAGCCCAGAATACCAGGGGCTGAGGTGGCTGAATCCTGGAATGGCAGCTGGTGACATGGGGTTACAACAGAAAGATGACAAGGGTGAGTGATCACTATTGTCCAGCAGAACTGTGGCCACCCCCAACCTGAGCTCCCACTGGTCCAGAAGAGCAGTAGGGAAGCTGCTGATGCCACTTCCAGCTGCGGAGGCTGTTCTGTCCTCTGCACAATAAATAAATCCGTTAACTGGGATCACTTCCATTCCTTGTCACCAGAAAGACGCCAATGCAGGGACAACAAACTCAGGAAGGATTTCTCTGGAAACGATTCCCAAGTCATGAAATAAGACATGTAAGAATGGAAAGGAAGAAAGATAATCTTAAATGTGGGAGGGCACAGGACACTTTCAAAGGATAACATGAAGGCTGATAAGAGCTAAGAACCGCCCTAACCGGTTTGGCCCAGTGGATGGAGCCTCAGCCTGCAGACTGAAAGGTCCCAGGTTCAATTCCCGTCAAGGGCATTGTACCTTGGTTGTGGGCACATCCCCAGTAGGAGGTGTGCAGGAGGCAGCTGACTGATGTTTCTCTCTCATCGATGTTTCTAACTCTCTATACCTCTCCCTTCCTCTCTGTAAAAAATCAATAAAATATATCAAAAAAAGAAAAAGAACACCTAAGAACCAATGTGACAAGATGAAACCACACTGGGAAGAGAGGTAGGTGAGTTGCATTCCAGGAATCTGGGAGAATTTCGTTTTAATACCCTTGGAAAAGAGTGTAAGATCCTCATGGGAAGCAGGTATAAATGGTGAGTTTTAAGTAAGGGAGGGACAGGATAAAAATAATGATCAGGGTGAATACATGTTCTTTCATCCCATAAAGCAGTAATACCACCTGCAGTTCACATGTGTAACTAAGGATTATGTAGAGTAACATGCTTTATACTGTTTATGGCAGGGAGAGCCCCAAAATTTTGTTAAAAGACTAGATGGGAGACTGCTACCACAACCAAGCAAAAACAGCATCTAAACTAGAGTGGGAACTGCGGAAATGAAAAGAAAAAGCGCACATACAGCACGATGGTACTTCAAGTCTCTTTAAGAAAGTACGTCCAAAGAAACAGCACCAAGGCTGCAGTAAGCTAACAGAAGTATCCTGCTAGCCTGAACCAAGTATCAAAGAGGGCATGAAGCAACTTCAATGGACATCTTCCCAATCAAACATTAGTTACACCTGCTTCCCATGAGGACCACGGCACTCTGAATAAAAAATGTAATAATCTTTCCTCAAGTTCTGACTGTTCCCCCACACTTCCACCTTTATGAAATAGGAGTATATAATTGCTTATAATTAATGTGTGAATTTATAGTTGTGTGGCTTGGGTTTTCTTCTCCAAAAGCTAGCATTGAAATGATGTATTTTACAATACGTGGTCATGAAATATTAGTTTTCATATACTCATAGGAAAAAAAAGTAATTAGCATTAAAAATGTCAGTTTAATAACAACAACAAAACCACTTAGTTCACATCCAAAAATTACATCATGGAGAGCCCAACACAATTCCTTCCAAAAAGAATTCCAGTTGCTTTGGAAATGTGAAATCACTTGGTGGGTTTTGTTTTTCTGATTCAACTCCGTGATTAAAGTCTAATTCCACCCTCAAGATCTACTTTCATAGCACTGTCAGAAGCACTGCCTCTGCTTCGAGTAAGTTAATAATTCTTGATAGCATTAAGGTGCCTTCCCCCCCCCCAAAACAGCTAATACATCTCAAATGAACACCTACTGAAACCAACACCAACACAAATGGCCATTAAGACATTCTACTATATAAAAATGCATTACACTTTCACTGAAGAAATATACTTACTTGTGCTTGAGTACAAATTTCACATTTTTGTAGGCAAAGGCTACCAAGTAAGTGCTCACAAGAGTCATCACGCTGTAGAGAACAGCAGACTGAATGAGGTCCATGTGCCATATTCGCCAGTATAACCCTGAAGATGAAAATAAAAAGGGGGGTGGTGGTGGGGGTGGGGCACAAAAGGAAACAAAGCTTCACCCCCCAGCTGTAAAGACCTGCTGAACGAATGACAGGTGAAGGCTGGTAAAATCCAGTCTGGGTTCGGGAATCCAGTACATGCAGGACTCCCCAAGTGGGAAACACCCTGGGAGAAGTCACAGCTCCACGCCTACCCAACTCAGAACACGCGAAAAACACAACCTTCCACTTGAGGTTTCTGCTTCTTCTAACATGAGAACTCCAGCTCAACAAAAACCACAATTCTGACTCCCAATGTCTCTGGTCGGGGTACTAGTAAGCTAAATACAGGCCATTCCCAAACGCCACGTGCAGTGCTAAGCCACAGTTCAGTGCTGACGTGGCTGTTGGGCTGAAGCCGAGGCTGCACGGGCGGGCTCCCCACACTGACTGCACGCTGGGCTGGACGAGGCTGAAAAGGGAAAACAAACCTAGATTTCAGCGCCCAACAACAGGGCAGCCGTGTGAGCGACAGGACACGCAGATCCGGGAAAAGGGAGCCCTTTTAAAAAACAACTCCGGCCAAGCCTTGCAAACTTTTCCCTTCCACGTGAGGACAGCCCCAACAGGATGGTTAAAAAATTTAAACTAGGGAAACCGCTGGCCCTCGGCACAGGACCTACCGAGCTCATCAAATTAGGGGGAAAAAGATGCTGGGGCGTGCGAATCGATCCGCCGAAAGCTACACTTTTCATTCCGTGCGCGAGTTCCCAGGAACCTCTCCCCCGCTTTAATTCATTCGTTTCCCCAAAATAGGTCAGGACGGGCGTATAAGACCTCGCGACGGCCGCGGAGAGGGCGGCGACTGTATGCGGGCGAGTCAGCGTCAGATCTTAACGGGGTGCGACGGCCTAGGCACAGACCGGGGCTGCCGGCCCCGCACCGGGGAGGCCAGGCCCCGCCCTGGGCCCGGGCACCGACGCTCCTGTGCAAAGCGCCCCGAGTGCCTTTCCCGGGAGGGAGGCCGCCCGCCCCGACCCCGACCGGGAACACCGAGGCCCCGGCGGGACTCCCCGAGCTCACGGCGAGCGGGGAAGGGCGGGAGCCGAGGGGCCAGCGCTTCGCCGGGCCCTGCCACGTCCCCGCCCAGCCCGGCCCGGCCCGCCGCCGCCTCCCCGACCCGCCCGCTCGCGGCGCTCACAGATGGGGATGGCGGACACGATGAAGGCGTTCCCGAAGAAGAGTGCGGAGGACTTGGCTGAGAGGTTGCGGCTGAAATCCTGGAGGAGCAGGTCCTCCTCGGACTGCTGCTTGGCGCTACCTTTGGGAGCCATGGTGGAGCCGGAGCCGGATGCCAGGAGGGCCCACGCCGCGCGAGGCCGGACCGGGGCCTCTGGCCCCGCCCCCGCGCCTCTGGCCCCGCCCCCGCGGCCGCCTAATCCGCTCACGACTCGTCAGCCCTGAGCGCGGAGGCGGGACCTGAGCCGCGCGCCGAGTACGCTTGGCCAGGATTGGCCATCCCGGAGCCGCTGCCCGGGCTTCCCGGCGTGATTGGGCGAGTCGGCCAGACTTCCGCCTTCGTGGCAAGTCTTTTGACTCAGAGGCTCTCAGAAGACAGATGGGATTTGTAGTTTAGTAGGTGCTTTAAAAAGAAAAAAAGTGAAACACTTTGACAGGCCACATCACAGCCTCTGATGGACTGGTGCTTCCCGAGGCTGGAATTCCAAAGGAAGATCTCAAGCCCGCCTCATGCACTCATTCATTCAACCAGCCAACAGTTAGTTCCCTCTGTGTTCCCAGTGCTGGAAGGAGAGGAGAGAGATTGCAGACAGCTAACAAGTGCAGGGTCCCTTCTCCTTTACACATCCCTTATGCCATTAAACAGCCTCAAGAGTTCTATTCTGTGCATGGCATTGACCCGTTTTGCACGAGAAGAACCTGAGAGTGGGGGACCAGCATGGTTGGTCTCCCTACCTGTGGGCTCTTCCTGTATAATAAAAGGCTAATATGCAAATTGTCCCCTGGACTGGGAGTTCGCCTCCCCCCAGCCCAATGGGCCAGAGCAGGGAGGCCCAGCTGCACCCCACCTGTGTACAACTTCATGCACTGCGGCTCTAGTTTCATCATAATAAAGGGCTACCTTTGTACAAAAAAAAGGCATTTTTAATTTTGAGAAACTCATGGTCTCATTAAGATAATATTTAACATGCATCTAATACATTTAGAAATTGCTACTATTTGCTTACTCTTCTTTAAATGAGTTATTTAAAGTAGTGTGGTCTCCAGAGCCATGCTAAGTTAAACAATACTAAGTAAAGGCAACATATTGGCTAGACAGGCTTCCTTAAAGCTCAGAAGATTGAATATGCCTATTAAAACAACTAGGTACCATTTTTAATTCATCAAATTACCACTTTTTCTGCGAAAAAAATGATACTGAACCATTACACTCTGAGAAAAAGCTTCTTTCTTCTACATTATTGACATAAGATAAAACTTCCTCAACCTGCAGCTTCCCTATTAGATCTGTAGGTCTTTCTCCCTCACCTTATCAAATTGCAGCCTATCTCTACAGGTTTCATTCTAATGGCATTATCTTCAACCTTTTTCAATCTATTCTCTATATAGGTACCACAGTGAGTTTTCCTGGACTATAAATCCTTCTGTTATCTACAGCAAGTATTCCCAAATACCAGAAGTTATCACCAATTAACTGCAAAATGAGAAAGAAAGAAAAAAATAGAGTAGTGAATTTTTTAGAAAACTGAAAGTATTCATTTTTAAATATCTGCACTTGTGCCCCTTTGTGATATTAAAATTATTTTTCCTTTATTATATAGTGTTGGCGGAAGAAACTCTTATTTTTCTCTTCCATCATACTCCTCTCTCAGTTTTTTCTGTTTTAATAAGCCCATTTGTTCTGGCTTAAATGCTAGGTTTCAACACTAATTCCGGTCTTTCCCTCTCCAACTGTGACCAATACATCAACAAAAGTGCTTGGCTGTCTCTATAACTAGATTTCCAGATTGCTATTTGTAAAATAAGTATATAAAAAAGAAAATGTGTGATAAAAATCAGAAAACTGTAAGATCCAAGGGACAAACATCTTCAGAATATTTAAAAGAGAAGAGGAAGGAAATAAGAAATAATAATAGTTAAAAAGAATTATACCTGAGAAGAATATTTAAACAATTAAATGTTAAATAGATAAAAATGTTAAAATTAAAATGATCAAAAGGAACTAGATGAGAAAAATTAATATACTTGGTAAACCAAGAATAAAAATCTAAAATAAATATAAACAGAAGAGAATCAAAAATAGTAGAAACTTGATTTTTTTATAGGAGTACGTTAAAAAACTATGATAAGCAATGATGCTCATGACAAAGAAGGTTTCATGGTAATGGTTACACTGAAGATTGCAAAGGTAGCACACTTGAAATACTTGAGCAGTGTTTTCTTATACCAAACTAGAGGCCTGATGCATGAAATTCATGCAAGAGTTGGCCTTCCTTCTCCCAGCTGCCGGCACTGGCTTCCCTCTGGCACCCAGGACCCGAGCTTCCCTCAGAGCTCTGGCTTCGTCCAGAAGGATGTCTGGTCTAATTAGC
Organism: Murina feae; assembly: GCA_004026665.1. Taxonomy (NCBI): domain Eukaryota; kingdom Metazoa; phylum Chordata; class Mammalia; order Chiroptera; family Vespertilionidae; genus Murina; species Murina feae. Next base: position 24,859 of record PVJC01009735.1, read on the forward strand.
ATATTACACTTTTATTATTATACATGTTATCTAGTCCCTTTTGAAGAGCAGCAAGATCTACGGATGATTTTTATATAGCATACTAGGGGCCCGATGCACAAAAATTTGTGCACTGAGGTGGAGGCAGTCCCTAAGCCCGGCCTTGTGCCCTCTTGCAGTCTGGGGCCCCTCTGGGGATGTCCACCTGCTGGTTGGCCTGGCCAGCCTGGGTGAGGGGCCGATGTCTGTTTGCAGGCTGGCTAAGCTCCCCAGTGGGGACCCTCACCCCATGGGGGTGTGGCAAGCCTGGGTGAGGGGCTGAGAGCAGTTTTCAGGTTGGCCACAGTTCCCATTGACCCTCGAGCCTTCCACCTGGGAAGCAATAGGGTGACCAGGGCTTCTGCCTGGGAAAGCATCGGCCGGCCCAGGGCACCCAATGCCTTCCCAGGGAGGGAGCCCCGGTGTGCGGCTTCTCCGGGGCTGCGGCCTCCGCCATCTTGGCTAGGCTAATTTGCATACAGTCACTCTGATTGGCTGGTGGGCATGGCTTAGGCATCCCAAAGAAACGGTTAATTTTAATATTATGCTTTTATTTGTTAGGATTAGAGACCTAGTGCATGAAATTCGTGCATGGAGGTGGGGTCCCTCAGCCCAGCTTGCACCCTCTTGCAAACCAGGACTCCCTCGGGAGATATCTGACTGCTGGTTTAAGCCTTATCTGCAGGGATCCTTAAACCAGCAGTTGGACATCCCTTTTGCAATCTGGGACAGCTGGCTCCTAATCACTGGCCTGTCTGCCTGTCTGATCATCTCTAACCACTCTGCCTGCCTGATCACCTCTAACCCCTCTGGCTGCCTGCCTGATGCCCCTAACTGATGGCCTACCTGTCTGATCACCCCTAATCACCTTTGCCTGCCTGCCTGATTACTCCTAACCACTCTGCCTGCCTGATGACCCTAACTACTTGTTTGCCTGCCTGATCACCCCTAACCGCTCTCCTGCCTGCCTGATAGCCCCTAACCACTCGCCTACCTTCCTGATCACCCCAAACTGCCTGATTGCCCCTAACTGCTCACCTGCCTGTCTGATTGCCCTTAACCTCCTTTGCCTCAACTCCACTGCTATGGCTTCATTAGGAAGGACATCCAGAATGATGTCTGGAAGGTCGTTCAGCTGTCTGGTCTAATTAGCATATTATGCTTTTAGTATTATAGATATGCCCATGGCACATGCGACCATAATGTAAACAATATGCTAATAAACAAAAGAAAGAATAGATGATAGATCCTACCCAAACAAAGATCTGATCTGCAATATGTTTTGGCTATTTCAATGTAATTCAACTCTACGAAGGTGGTAATAGCATTGTAATTTAACCCAGTTATTAATAACAGGAAAGGACAAAAAAGAAGACCAGATAACATAGGCAGGCCATTAGGACCAGGAAGCTACAGTTTGGCACTCTCCAGGTCTCTTCCCTGCAGATCCTGGGGGAAGAGATTGCACAAAGGAAGAAGAGACACATGCCCAGTAAAGTCTGGATGACATAGGAAAGGTACTTGACTGTCAGTAACACCTGGGAACAGGACTTGGGGCAGAGTAGGCGTGACCACTGCAATCTTGGGAAGATTTGAGATGTATAATCTCCTAAACAAAGGAGTTCTCTCTCTTTTCTTGGTTTGTGCTCCTGGCCTACAATTCTGACACTCCTGCATTTGCCCACATGGCCCACAGCCCCTACACAATGGACTAATGGACTACATACAATGGACTAATGATCTACAACTAGCCTGATGCTACACTGGACCCATCTCCACCATGGAATGGAAACTCTGAACATGGCTTCATTTCTAGCCCTGCTGAATCCCCAGTTGCACCTCTTCCAGGACTTAATCCAGCCTGTTTCTAAAGTGTGATTTTGACAAGGATGTAACTCTATGCAAATAAAATTCACTCATCCTCCTATGTGAGTCTCATAAAATTCTTCTTGAAAAACATAAAGACTCTTATGGGGGAAAAAGGGGGGGAGGGGGTTCTCTCTTCCCAAGACCAGCGCAGAGAGAGAGAGAACACAGGGGTTCATGAAATCTTGATTAGAACACGACGAGGTTTAAGGAAAAATGAAAAAAACACAAGACTGAGAGAAATAGAGTGAAAGCTGAACCTGGGTGTGGCCTCTGCCCTCTGATGGAGGGAAAAGGGCAGAGAACGGAAGCACGGGAAGGAGCTTATTAAATACTCAAATGACAGGAAGTTATATCACCTCTGGGTGGGCCTTGAGTTCCTGGCAACATCATGAGATACATCCCCTTAACTCTGGGCGGGAAAGTCAAACTGAGTGGAGTCCCAATCTCTTGATTAGGTCCGCCCTCAGGGCATGGCTCTGCCTTCACTCAGAGTTTCAGCGGACGGACATATTTAAACCGAGTGTTTTTGCCTGCAGCCCTTAACAACCCTACCCTGAGCACCCAGTGGGGAAGGGGATCCCCCCACTTCCACTGGTCAACACCCCACTTTCACTGATAACAGAACCAGATGGACTTGATTCTATATCAGCCTGTTTCTAATGTGTGAATTTGAGGCATAAGGTTTCCATTATATCACTTTACACTGATCAGATTGGTAAGAGAGAGAGAGAGAGGGTGAGAATTTAAAGGACTGTTCATTGCTGTCAGGGTTATGGATAACAAATTTCTCTCCTACACTGCTGATGGCTTTGTGGAAGGAAATCTGGCAGGTTAAAATTTAATATATCTTTCTGTAGCAGACGCTGCAAGTTCTCTAGCCAATAAAGGAAGAAAAACAAAACAACAATGCTGCTACCTTTTCACGGAGTCCTTATGAAGAGTAACAAATAAATCACTCAGGGCCCAGGAACAGAGGGGGAGCTTCTGTTGTAAAGCCCAGTTGAGCTGCAAATCTCATTATGGAAAGAAATTTTGTAAGAAAAGATGAAACACATATATTACTCTTTAAAGTCCTACCTGAAAGACAATTTTATCTGTCAAACTACATATCTCAGGCACTGGTATATGATTAATTCACTGGTTCACAATTCATACAAATGTTTATTGAGACGTTACTACCTGAAAGGTACTATGCTAGACCTTTGGAAGTATCTGAATAACCATCATGATCATTGTGTTTATAATAACTAATGTTTATTTAGTCTCTGTTATATGTCTAGCTCTATGCTTGGCCCTTCACATACATCATCTAACTTAATCCTTACAGCAACACTGTTACTATTATACCCATTTGTTAGATGCAGAAACTGAGGAACAGATTAGTATAGTGTCAATGATAAAAAGTCCAAACCTATAGAAAAATTTTACAAGAGTTTACTAGGGTTTATTTGAACCACACTGAGAAAAACCCTGGAAGCAAGATCTCAAAGTATTGAGACAATTCTCCAAGGAATAGCAGTTTTGCACTTCTTTTTATACATTTAGAGTCGAAGGATAAACTGTACGGAAGGCTACATGAAATCCAGTGGTGAGAGGTTAAAGTGGCAGGAGAAGGAGGAAGGGGAAATGTCTAGGATTGGATTAAAATAAAATGGAGAGATACACTTATTTTATATTGGTGGGTAGAGGGATTTCAGGATCATGGTGCTCTGGTTTTGTCTACAAGGGATTTGGAAAATTACTCTAGTATTTCCCATCACCTATGCATGACTGATTAAATCATCGGCCACTGGAAATGCATTCAACCTCCAGCCCCTCTCTTTTGGGTGGCGAGGGGCTGCAACTGAAATTCTGATTGGTTCCCTTGGCAAATAGTAACTCATCTGCTTTCCAAAGTCACCTCATTAACATAAAAAAGATGCCTTTGTGTTCTTAACACTTAGGCAATCCCATTGGTCTTAGGAGCTCAAGGCAAGAAAAGTGGACTCAGACCAAATCTATATTTCTTATTATAAATCCCAATACCACAAGTGTAATGAAAAAAAAGATCTTACCATTTAGGAAAAAAAAAAAAGTGCCCCTTTGCGGAGAATTCTGCAGAATCTTAGGCTCTTAGACTTGGTCAGGCACTCTTATACTCTCTCTCACCAAACGCATACCACACCTTTCATAGGAGATGTTTGTCAGATGGGTTATTTATTTATCTTTTATAAAGATAAGGTCTTGAGAATTCTACATTACAACTTTATTATGGGATTGATTTTTAAACCAAATGAGGCATTAAAACATTTGAGGGAGAAGCATTTGTCTTCGAGCTTGAAGCTTAGGTGTTCCAAGATAAATATTGTTTTTCTTTTTAGGAAATAATGATTTGACCCACCCACGTTAACTGGGTACTGCTTCTGAAACAGTCAGAAAAGCCTGTTTCTTTTGTGCCTAAGGATATTTATAAAATAACTTACATTTTAAAGAAAATGATACACATCTAGAGAAAATATATTATCTTAATAACCACTGATAGAGGCGATAATACTTTAATTCTCAAAACTCCCCCTGGAATCGTCTAAATATGAGACTTATCACACATGCATCATCCATGCAGCACTGCAGGGCACAATAAAAATTAAGATTAGCACTGGAAATCAATCTTCTTTAGTTTCACAGTTAACCTAAGCACTATGGCAACAGACTGTAAGATAAAGTAGGTCATGCATTTCAACCAGAATGGCTTAGATTTACAGCAGTTCTCAACCTGTGGGTCCCGACCCCTTTGGTGGTCGAACGACCCTTTCACAGGGGACACCTAAGACCATCCTGCATATCAGATATTTACATTACAATTCATAACAGTAGCAATGTTACAGTTATGAAGTAGCAACAAAAATAATTTTATGGTTGGGTCACAACATGAGGAACTGTATTTAAAGGGCCAGAAGATTGAGAACCACTGGCTTAGGAGATACAAAAGCTCAATGGTAATTTGTTGCTAATCCTTTAGAAGTCTTAATTTAGATTTTCTTTTATTTAAAAACTGGAGGCCCGTTGCATGAAGATTCACACAATAGGCCTTCCTTCCCCTGGCTGCCAGCACCGGTTTTCCTCCGGCGCCCGGGACCCTGGCCTTTGGTCCAGCCGCAGCAGTGAGGCTAGGCTTCTCCACTCTGGTTGCAGTGGAGACGCCAAGCCTCTTCAGTCTTCTGTAGTCTTCAGTCTTTCCCGTGCCTGCATGTGCAAATTAACTGCCATCTTTGTTGGGTTAATTTGCATACTCATCCTGATTGGCTGGTGGGCGTAGTAGAGTGACACCAATTTGCATGTTTCTCTTTTATTAGTGTAGATTCTTCTGTTTCACATGCCCCAACAATAGCTGAGTAGATAAAAATCAGAAGATCCAAATGATTAAATGAAATTTATTCAGTCTCAGTCTTTATTTCATTTGGTTTGCCAATTAACTAGTAGCATCCATCACCGTATATCTCACATATGGACAAGGAAGGAAATTCTAGGTAAAAAGAATAGCTATATGGGTGCAGTCAAGCAAAGGTACAGTATAATAATTTTTTTCTTTGTTGTTTTTAAAGAATATATATTTTTATTGATTTTAGAGATGAAAGGAGGGAGAAAGAGAGAGAGAGAAAAAAAATGGAAGAGAGAGAGAGAGAGAGAGAGAGAGAGAGAGAGAGAGAGAGAGAGAGAGATGATGATGATGAGAGAGAATCATTGGTCGACTGCCTCCTGGATGCCCCACAACAGGAATCAAGCTTGCAATCTAGGCATGTGCCCTGACCAGAAATCAAACCGTGACCTCCTGGTTCATAGGTCAATGTTCAACCACTGAGCCACACCAGCCGGGCGACAGTATATGATCTGAGATAATTTTGGGGAGCAATCAAAACCAGACACAATAAAAAGATAAAAAATAGAAAGATGTGCTCTGTCACTGTAAGGTCAATGACATCATCAGTGGTCTCCTAGGAGCTCAGTTGGACATCTACCCCAGCTACAGAGGCTATTTTTATCCAAGTAAAATGAAATTAAGTTATAATCCCTTTTGATTCCATCTTCCTTTGCCTTTGGGGTAGATATGTCCTTACTAATCCACATTTTTTATTTAAACTCAGTGACTTCCTCTAGGACCTTTGTGTACTCAACACACTTTCCTCCTTTTCCTCTGTTTTATATAGACAGCTTATGGGTCTTCCAAGTCAGAAAGATATGTCTGTTTTATTTGCCAGAGTAACAGCTGTGTGCTCTTGGGAAAATTACCTTTTTTGAGCCTTGCTGGGCCATTAAATGAAACAAATAACGCGAGACCTTAGCACTGTGTCTGGAACAAAGTAAGCTTTCAATCATGGTAATTATTCTATCCTCTTGTCTCTTGGTGTATTGTCTCCTGCTCAGTTTATAAACCTGCTCAGCTTTCTTATTTCTGGTGCATGCGTGCACATACATGCACACACACAAGTGCACACTTTTTCCCAACTCTGTTACATGCCTGAACTTCCCACTATCCTTTACTGCCTAAGGAAGAAGAGACTGCTGGGGCTCACTCAACATCTCACTGCCCACTCACTGCTGACCACCAGGCACCATGAATTCTGCTCTTGCCTCTCTTCTGAATCTGTCCCAGAAATGGTTTAATAAATGGCCAAATCCAATCTTTTTTCCCTCAGTTTTTAACCACTTAACCTGAATTCAGCTTTTAGCACCATTGACCATCTCATGCTCTGGAAAGTTTCTCTTCTCTGGTCTCCAGTGCAACTGGAGGAACCTCTAGTCCTCCTTCTACCTTCTCTGGCCCTGCAATGACCACTGCCCCTCCCTGCTTCTTCCCATGAGTAGCTTTGCCCACTCAAGTGGAGATGGAAGAGTCAAGGGATAAAACTATCGTGGCTCCAACCAGAGACCTCAAGAAGCAGTGGCACACGGGCAGGGATTAGCTGCTTCAGATAAGTCTTATGAGTAAACTCAGTGTTGCTTCCTAACCAACAAAAACTGAGGTGATCTTTAACTGCTTCACAGCCCAGCAACACAAAACAAAGTGAGGGGAGGCTAGTAAATGTACCCAGAACTTTACAGCGAGCACTCTAGAGAATATCCTCCCTTGTCTTGTTTTCCTATCCAGATGTATGCAGAAGCAGGCAGGAACAGAAAGATCTAAAACAACACACATAACTGCTCAGCTCTGAGTACGTCAAGTCTGACCTCCAACCAGTTACATATAACCTGAGCTTTTTCTACAATTATTTTTAAAATCCACAATCCCAACAACAAACATCAAGAAATGGTGCAGAATCAAATCATGATACCTTTCTGAAACTTTCCCTTTACCACCTTGTGCAAGAAGAATTAAAAAAAAAAAATCATGGTGTATATTACCATGGTTTGTCATATACATTTTGGTTAACAGCATATGCCCACAGTAAAATTGCCTTGGTTCAAATTTCATTTTGATCACTTATTGGCTGTGTGAAGCTTGAAAAGGTATTTCATCTCTCTTTAAGATTCTGTTTTGCTAACCATTAATCAGGGGAAATAATGATACTTTTTTGAATAGGGATTTTGAAAAGATTAAGTGAGAAAATATACATAAAGTACTTAACACAGTGCAGGCCAAGTGGTTTGCATTCAAAATACGTATGTAAATATTTATTTTTATTTTGTGATATTTCCAATTTACCTCCTCCGTTTTTGAGAAATTCTGCTTTAATTATTTGTAAATAAACAAACGTGTGTATGTGTGTGTGTGTGTGTGTGTGTGTGTGTGTGTGTAAAACTAAATTGAGAGCTAGAGAAGGAGAACTTGGCTATAAGAAGACAGATTCACACCTGGTGATGGTTTTTACAAAGCTTCATTCTCTGCCCATTCACTACCTCCTCCAGAAAAGACAGAGGGAGGACTTCAGCCCCTGACCTGGGGAAGAAGGAAGAAGTGTTAGGTATCCGATATCAAAGGGGTGGGAGTGAGGTAGAGTTACTATTTCACATGTTTTTTCCACCACAGTGACATTTTACTGTTGTATTATGATTAGAAAAGAATAATCTTGATCCTTAAAGTTGGAAAAAATACCAACACATATAAAGAAAAGAACAAAATTAACCACGATCTCACAACTCAGAGGTAACTTCCATTAATATTTCAAATCAATTGCTTTACTCATTTCCTGTGCATCTATTTGCACATTGATAATTAACATAATATATATGATTTTGTTTACTTTCCCAACTGTTCTATTATGAGCATTTTTCAAAGTCACTAAAATGTCCTCAAAACATTCTTTCTAATGACTGCAAAATTGTCCTCTGGATGAATGAACTACAATTTATATATTATATTAATAACTCTTATTATTTTCTAATCACAAAATAATTGGACGTCCATTTATAAAACTGGGAAGTATAATATATAAATCACTCATAATCTTATCCTCAGATTATTACCACTGTTTATACTTTGATATATTTTCTTCCATGGCTAGCTCTTCCATACTTGAAATAATTAAGGTCATATATTACAAAAGTATTTTGCTATGTCATTAAAAATGCTTTCAAAACATTTTTTAGTGTCTGTAAAATGTTAAGTGTATATGTGTGATCTCACTCTCTTACCGGTAGGGAGGAAAGAGATTTTTAGTGAATAAGGACAGAAAATGTCCAGAAAGAGAGGGAAAGGTTTTCATCTAGCCATGCCCCTCAGTCAAGAGGTTCTTTAGAAACAGCCCAGGCTCGCTGGGCAAACAAGTCCGTGGGGTTCTTTACAAAAGCCAGATCACCAAACTCAGAGAGGCCAACTGTTTGAGTCAGAACTCCTTCAGTTACAAGTGACAGAGCCCTTCCTCCAACAAGCTTAAGGAAAACTCAACAGCAGAGAAAAAATTACAAACAGAGATAAGAAGGAAAGAAGGGAAGAAGGGAAAGAAGAAAGGGAGACATTTATTAACTAAGGTAAATATAATAAAAAAAATAAAAAAAAGGTTCGTCGTTCCAGGATCCAGAGGCTTAAACGATGCCTTTAGGCTCAGTGGTTCTCAACCTTCTGGCCCTTTAAATATAGTTCCTCATGTTGTGACCCAACCATAAAATTATTTTCGTTGCTACTTCATAACTGTAACGTTGCTACCTTTATGAATCGTAATGTAAATATCTGATATGCAGGATGGTCCTTAGGTGACCCCTGTGAAAGGGTCGTTTGACCGCCAAAGGGGTCGAGACCCACAGGTTGAGAACCGCTGCTTTAGGGTTTTCTTATTTCTCATCCCTATCATCTGTGTTGGCATCATTCTCTCCAATATGGACAATATGGACATTTTCTTGAAAGAAAGGCTTAAAGTTTGTTTGTAAATTAGCTATCGCACATGTGTGTGTGTGTGTGTGCCTGTGTGTGTGTAAGAAGGCAGAGTCACCGCTGGTGAAGGTTTTGCACAGAATAGAAATGGACACCCATTCACTACCTGGTGAAAGTTTTGACATCAGTCTTTGCCCAGAATAGAAATGGATCCCCATTCACTACTTTCTCCAGAAAAGACAGAGGGGACTTGAGCCTCTGATCTGAGGAAAGAAGGAAAGATGTCAGAATCCTGTATCAAAGGGGTGGGAGTGAGGTAGAGTAGTCTGTTTTCCCCACACACAAGTCAGAGGGAAGGAATAATACATCCCAGAGGACCCTACAAACTCTGCTTTGTGGGAAGGAGGTCTGGGGTGGGAGATGGGCTGAGAGTTCTCCAGAACCCTAGAGCAGCCTGGCAGAGTTGGCAGTTAGAGGTCGATGTCCTGACAGTCCCCTACAGTTGGGAAAAGAGCATGAGGGAAATGAGAAGGTGAAGAGGGACCACTGCATGGGCCAAAGTGTGTAGGAGAGAGATTTTCAGGGCCACCATGAATACAGAGCTTTGACTGAAAGAACTATGGCCAAGGAGGTTTCTGGGATGCTTTCCGTAAGGTGCCATGAGTCTAGTCTGGATCTTTAGAAACACCAAGAACAAAGATATGAATTAATTTTCAAGGCTTTCAAAGACAGACTTATGTTTCTTCTCCAAGTGACTCTGTACAGAGACTGGGCCATGTGAAACCTGGAAATAACTTTTTAAAGTAACCAAAATGTGAACCAACACATTCTCCTTAGAAAGATGCACTCAGTTTGTTTCACACGGGATCTATAGAATTTATTCACTCTATTTCTCCCCCTCTGGCCTTCCATTCAAATGTTTAACATCTTTTTATTTTATGATTGGATTAGCTCAGCATGTAGTTGTGAAGAAGGTATTCTAAAGTTCCTGTGGTTTCCCTCTGCTCTGAAATGTCCTTTCTTACCGTGTTCTCCTAAGTGATTATAGGTTGCTAGAGGCCTGGTGCATGAAAATTCATGCACTGGGGGGGGGGTGTATTGTCGGGGTCGGGGGAGTCCCTCAGCCTGATCTGCTCCCTCTCACAGTCTGGGAGCCCTTGGGGTTGTCCTACTGATGGCTTTGGGCCTAGGCCACAGTCTGTCCTCCCTCTGTGGGAGGTGACTTGGCAGGCGATCAGGGGACACCACTGCCCCCATTACCCTGCTATTGCCACCACCGCTGGCCTCCCTCTGTGGGAGGCAACTGGGTGGCCAATCAGAAGATGGTGCATGGTGGTGTGACACCCCACCTCCCCCACCACCACTGCTACTGGTCACTGCTTCCTCCCGCCCATTGTTGTCCCCTCCCTCTGCCTGCTGGCATGTGCCTTGGCTGGCCTGGCACCACCTGCTCAATGGCCCCGCCCTCCCACTGACTGGCCCATCTGTCATTTAGTTGATTTGCATATTACACTTTTATTATATAGGATTATTGGGGTGAGTTCTTGCTTTACATGTACAGCCAGGATTAAGAAACACTGATCTGCCCTAACCAGTTTGGCTCAATGGATAGAGCATCGGCCTGTGGACTGACAGGTCCCAGGTTCGATTCCGGTCAAGGGCATGTACCTTGATTGAGGGCCCATCCCCAGTGGGAGGTGTGCAGGAGGCAGCTAATTGGTGTTTCTCTCTCATTGATGTTTCTAACTCTCTATCCCTCTCCCTTCCTCTCTGTAAAAAATCAATAAAATATATTTTTTTAAAAAGAGACACTGATCTAATCTACCTATCCCTCCAGCTACCTCCATTTGTCTCCATTCACTGTCAAACTTGACTTGCTGCCTCCTTTCTCTGACCCCCCATTCATACCTCTACCAGTCTAATCTGTCTCTTGCACCCCTCACTCCCCGCTGCCCTCCAATGCATCAAGGTCACTGAAGATCTCATTGCTAAATCCCACTTTCTTGACTTGGCAGTGTTGACCCTTTTGACCATCAATTCTTTCTTCTGTTCCGTTGGCCCCCCACACTGCCCTCTCCTAGCTTTCTCCTTATCCCCCTCGCCCTCACCCCTAGGCCTCCTCTCCTTGGTTCCATCCTTATTATTCTCTCGGCCGATCTTGTTGGAAAATCTTATTTGCCCTCTTGCCTTCCAGTGCTATCCAAATGCTGAATTTGCACAAAGAGCCTAGACAGCTTACCTACATCCCATTGCCTCCTGCACAGCACCTGTCAGATCTCCCAATAGCACCTTCAAATTAATTGCTAAGGCTCAACTCCTTATCTCACTCCACAGTCCCAAACATGTTTTTTCTTCATTGTTTCCTATTTCAATTTACTTGACCTGAGTAACTTGGGCATTATTATCTTTGCTCTCGCAAACCTTTCATTCAGTTAATCAAGTCCAATTTGTCTTATCTCCTGAGTAATTTTAATTTAGTTTTCCTTTTAAATGTTACCCCTCTAGGTGTCCTTCCCTGATCCCTAGAGGAGGTATGGCTTCCTGCTACGTGCTTGGAGAGCAATGCTTGTCTTCGCACACTCATCACCACCTACAGTCATTGCTTAATGTCTTACTTCCCCTGAAAGTAAGGTGCTAGGAACTTGGAACAGCACAGTCTTTATCCTTAAGGATCTTAAAGTTTAGAGAAGAATATTGGTAATTGTAATAGACACAGAAAAATGCATAGGGTTGAGTAAAGCTCTCACTATTCTGTGAAAGGATTGCTTGAGCAGTGACTAATTGTAGATGGCATGAGGGGACAAGCTGAAGAAGTGTTGTGGAGTAGGTGGGTTCTCTCTATGTTAGTCTTGTACCTACAAATAAGTAGGACTGCTGAGCTGACTCCATGTGAATTCTTTTGGGGAGAATATGATAAATTTCATGTATCTCCATTTATAAATACTGACTCTACTAGTTGACAATACTGTATTATATATTTGAAAATTGTTGAGAGAGTAGCTCTTAAAAGTTCCACCATAAGAAAAAAAAAAAAAAAAGAAACTATATGTGGTGATGGATGTAAACTAGACTTATTGTGGTGATCATTTTGCAATATGTACACATAGTAAATTATTATGTGGTATGCCTAAAATTAATATGCCTAACGATATTATATGTTAACTAGAGGCCCATTGCAAAATTTGTACATGGGTGGGGTCCCTTGGCCTGGCTGGTGATTGGGCTGTTTCATCCAGTCTGGAGGGTGGGGAGAGACCATGGGAGGTTGGCCAGCAGGAGGGGTGGGAAAGACTGATTGGGACTGCGGGAGGTTGGCCCAGCACAGGAGGTTGGCTGTGGGAGGGCACTGACCACCAAGGGGCAGCTCCTGCATCGAGTGTTTGCCCCTTGGTGGTCAATGCACAGCATAGCGACTGGTCGACTGGTCGTTTGGTCATTTTGTCGCAACAGTTGCTTAGGCTTTTATATATAGACTAGGGGCCCGGTGCACAAAAATTTGTGCACTCGGGGTGAAGGGAGTCCCTCAGCCCGGCCTGTGCCCTCTCACAGTCTGGAACCCCTCAGTGGATGTCCTATGATGGCCCCAGTCTGCCAGGCGCCTTTTGTGTGTGTGCGTGTGTGTGTGTGTGTGTGTGTGTGGCCACTGGAGACCTGCCCCCAGCTGCATCTGAGGCTCGGAGCAGTCCTCCTGTGTGTGTCTACCTGCTGGGGACCTGCCACCAGGCACACCATGGAGGCTTGGAGCAGGCACCCCCTCTATGTTGATCTCTCAGACTCTTGCCCTCCCCTGCATGTTATTCTGTTTTCTGAGCTGTGGCCAGGGCTGGGTGCTGCCTGCCTCCCAAGCTTGCCTACTGCCCATTTTCCTCCAGCCACCAGAAAGCAGGGAAAACCCCGCCTCGTGGTCAGGCCAGCCTTTTCCTGCTCCCTGATCCCCGGAAGGGACCTGGGAAGCCCACCAAGCAGGCCGCCGACCCCCTGCCGCCTCTTACCCGCTTCCCGGTGCCCTCCAACCCTGCCACCTCTTTCCCACTCACGGGTCCTGGGTCCTGCGCTGTTCCGCCCTGCAGCCGCTCTGTGCACTCGGGAGGTCCCTCAGCCCAGCCTGTGCCCTCTCACAGTCTGGGACCCCTCTGAGGATGTCCACCTGCTGGCGTGCCTGACCAGCCTTGGTGAGGGGCTGATGGCTGTCCCCAGGCTGGCCAAGTGCCCCAGGAATGTCCCTCACCCCATTGGGTTGTGGCCAGCGTGGGTGATGGGCTTTAAGGCTGCCCACAGCTCCCATTGACCCAACGTCCCAGCAAGGCTGGCTGGACGCAGGTTTCTGGGGTTTGTTTATCTCCTATAATTGATGCTGTTCCTTTAAGGCAGCTAACGAACCCTCCTCTCTGCCTCACCTCGTGGCTTCTATAATGACACAATGTTGTTATCTTAGACTCAGGCCCGGCTTCAGCTCTGAGTATTCTATGACTTATACAATGTTGCAAAATGTGTGTTTCGTTTAACCAAGGCTAAGTGAGCCGTTGCGCAGGCAGTTTCCCTTTCGCTCCTGCTGCAACGGACGCTGCCCTTTACTCCGTGAGTGGTGGCCGCCATGTTGGCTGGGCTAATTTGCATACAGTCGCTCTGATTGGCTGTTGGGCGTTCCGGAGAAATGGTTAATTTTACTATTCCACTTTTATTAGTTTAGATTATATCTCAATTTTAAAAAAAGTAAGTAGAAGAAAAAAAGAAATGCCTCCTCTTAATTCTGAAGGCCCTTAGACCTAAATATGGTCTGAAAAATATAAGCATTTTATTTCTATAAATTAGTCTGAAATAAAAAATCTTATAAAAAGGCTTTGCACTTCTGGTACAAGATCCATTATGTGTTTATGAATACTATTTGCAGATTAAATATTTGAAAATGTATTATCATTTATTGTATAGTACTTGCCCCCAAATTCTACTCACTTTCCCTTCTTATAGAGCATCATACAGCTGTTAGTTAAGTGAAGGAAGCTTACTCTTTGGTCTCTTGCATAGGACATCATGGTCCCTACTCATGGAGAGAAGATCAACTTTGGAGATGATGATGCTGGTTGAAATTCTGTGGCTTTTCAACGGCTTGTTTTCAAAGGGGACAATGGGGAAAAAATGTAAAGTTCTAAAAGCTGTTTTTCTTACACTTTTATTAAACTACAGTTTCTGAAATTTAAGATAAGTTCCATGACCAGTTCTAAGAAAGGCTATTTTTTTTCACAAAACTGCTATGTGGGCTTTTAGGAATTGCTGGGGTTAATAATTTGTCTCAGCGCCAAACCCCTGGTTTCATTTTCCTTTGCCCATCTGCACACTTTGCATGCTTAGGGCTGTTGGTGTGCATATGTATGTAGGCCTTTGCATATGGAATGAGGGCGCTTTCAAAAGCAGGCCCATAAAAGTTTTAAAGGAGGCAGTGAGTGCTTGGAGGGGGTCCAGGCGCACACTGCAGATGTGCCTCTGTGATGGGAGTGGGGGAGGTCACAGCACTGATCAGGCTGTCTTTGCTCAGATTCCCGCACTCTTGAATGGATGGCACTGGCTCTGTGCATTTACTATTTATTAGAGGCTTTCACATGGCTCTAAGTATGAAATTCGTGGAGGAAAATGCAAAGCTATTTTTAATGAATACCGAATAATGGCTGCTCTCCTTTGTTTGCAACTTGGAAGGAAAAAAAAAAGGTCTAAAGGGTAAACCCAGTGTCAGTATTTAATCATAATGAAGAATGAGAATAGTGATCATCAAACTCTTTAACTTGCTATGAAAGAAGAATCAAATAATAATAGGTTAGCTATGGTCTTGGGGATGTCGTAATCTTTTTCACTTAGTGCCACAGAAAGCCAATTGTCTAGTGAAAGTAATGGTTGATGGGGATTTCAGTCATGATGCTGCCTGAGAAGGCTGCTAGATGAAAAGGGAGAATGGAAGGAAGTACTTGATCTGAGAAAGAAGAATATTTAAAACATTAGGTTGGGACAACTGGGAACATTTGGAATGTGTACTTCTGAAATTGGGTTTTTTTTACACTTAAGTTTGTATTGATAAGTCAAAGTTGGCAATGAAAGTTGTGATAAAGAACCAAATAACCAGCACCAGCCCCTGATTGGTTTAACCCTGAGCTGAAGCCACAGCAGTTGTATTTGAGGATAGTGGCTGACAGCACAAGACAGGCCTGAGAGAGCTAAAGGAAGGGGACAGAACTGCAATTTACTTTTGAATGAAGTTTTTGTTTCATTCATTATGCACTCCACTGTGCCTGGCACAGCTCCTTGTATACAGTTGGAACTCAAAAAAATATCTTTTGAGCTGAAATAATTGGTGGCCAACTTGACAAACACAATAAGGGCAGGGGGTTAAGGAAGAGACAATACTTAAGTTAGCCTGTGCAGTTGAGAGGGAATGGCCTCAAAGAGTGCAGGCTGACCCCTGAGGGAGCTTTGTAACATCTTTTGATGGGATGAAAACACAAATGCCTTGATTCTCACACAATGCAATGAGAAACAAACATGATCTAAACCATTTACTAGGAAAGGTGGAGTTTTCTTAGGAAGAACAATTGGGGATCATCATGTAATCCATTTATACACACATTTGTTCCAGGAGTGGACATTCTACTTAGAACCTATCTCTTTGGACCCTCACTGAGGCATGGCCACCTGGGGAGCCAAAGAGTGGCTGTCCTGCCTGGGTGCTTTCTTCAGCGTGTGGATTTCGCAAATAAATGTACTATAGACTTTTCATAAAGAACTATGTTGACTTGAGAGTTGTTAAGACTATGGTGAAACAACTTTAGAGGAAGCACATTGAAAGCAAGAGACAATCTCTACAGCAGTGGGCAAACAGTCAATTTACAGTTGTGAGTATGTGAAACAGAGTTTATTCTTGTATTATTATTTATTAATTATTGTATATTTTCCATATGAATAACTAAACTTATTTTTGCCCGTCCCTGTATATCCTAACACCAGAACATCAGCAATCAGAGAGTCAGGTTGTTAGAAAAGGGAATCAAAGTGTAACACAGTGGTTTATACACTTGTTCCTTGATAAGCATTTCTGAGAGTTATCTGTTATCTATTTCTGAGAGTTATCTGTTATCTATATATATAAAAGCCTAAGTGACCATCCGCCTGGTAGCTATGTCACGCAATGACCACCAGAAAGTAGATGCTCCGACCAATAGAGGAGGGAGCCCGATTCCTTGCAGAATCAGCAGTGGGTTAGGTTGCTGCTGGGGCACTGTCGCCCCGAATCTGGTTTACCCATACCCTGGACCCAGAGAGGAAGGAGGAGGGAGTCCGAGTCCTCACGGAATCGGCTTGGGTTAGGTTGCTGATGGGGGGAGGGTGGGAAGAAGTTAACCAAAGATCTTACATGCATATTAGAGGATTTGTGCACCTGGGGTCCCTCGACCTGGCCTGTGGGGATCGAGCTGAAAGCAGCCCGGTGCACAGACTTGTGCACTGGTGGGGTCCCTAGGCCTGGCCTGCGGGGATCGGGTCGAAATCGGCTCTCTGACATCCCCCGAGGGGTCCCAGATAGCGAGCGGGTGTAGGCCAGGCCAAGGGACCCCACCAGTGCCAAGCACCAGGCCTCTAATGTAACAAATAAAGGCTAATAAAACCTTTTATGTTAAACCTAAGTCTAGGGGCTGTTGGGAGATGACTACTATCCAGAGGGTAGGCAGCAGGAGCTAACAGAGTAGATGAGGCTGTCCAGGCAAGAGTACAGACAAGAGTAGAGGGCCCGGGACAGGTAAGGTGAGCATGTATGTTTTAGAGAAGAGCAGAGTGGAGAGTCTCAGAGGAGACAGAAGTAACAAACAGAGATGAGCAGAGAAAGACTAGGGAGATCATCCGATATAAACATCAAGCAAAGAGAATGTTTCAGAAAAAAAAGGGGGGGGGGAGTTTTAGTAAGTTACAATAATGAAGTTTGCAGGTTTACCATATGATAATATTTTCTTTTGCTATTTAACTCCTTCAGCCTTCAGAGAGTTCTGCACCTACCTGGATGTGTGGCGTTAGTGATCCAGAAACATAGGTAAACCACCCAGATGTTTCATAAGGATAAATGTTTTAAATAAGTCTACCATGAACATTTTTTCTGAAGCAAATATTGACTCACATGAGCTGACAGGGGGGCAAAATATTTGACATCTGGTTGTACGGGAAACTGTGGGTAAAGCATAGCCATGCACTTCCTCTGAGCCTTTGTTCTGAACACTGAGGAATCACAATTATAATATCTTCATGTGAAGCCTCTCCACCCCTCTGTAATGTTTACTGTCTGAATAAAGATGTTTGCGCCTTTTGGAAAATAAAGCCTGTTAAGATTATTTCTATTCTAAAAGTAACATTCATTAGAGAACATTCTCAGTATAGAATATATAAGAAATGGAAGAATATTGCCCATTATACCAACACCTAGTCTCTGTGAACATTTTTAGTTTGTTTCTTTTCTATCTTTTTTCTACACAATAAATAATTTTTTTACACTTATGACTATTTTTTGTAAATACTTTTACCTGTTTTTTTCTCCATTAGGCAGGAATATAACATAATCAGTTCCCCACTTTATTTTAGAGTCCTTATAAAGGTTATTTTTAATGGTTGCATTACACAACTTAATTAATGAGGCCCCTACTGTCAAACATTTGTATTAATTTCTAATTTTCTATGATTATAAAGAACTCTGCCTCTAACGCATTTATCTTTCATGCCTTTACATTTTTCACAACATTTAATTTAATAGATTCAGCAATATGAGGCTATTGATTTAATTTGCTAAATAGCTTTCTAAGTTGAGTCCCAGTCGTCTTTGTGATAAGCTCAGGCTTTGTTATAAGCACAGACCATGCATCCTGGTTCCATGGGCTGGAGTAAGATCCTTAGGGGTCCTCACCAATGATAAGGGAGCCACCTGTTCCCCTCAATAGGTAGCTCAAATACAACATGCAGCTGAAAATATATAGCAAGGAAGGCTAATGAACAGATGTTTCCTGGTGATGATTACTTTAATGCTTTTTAAAAAAATATCAAATTTCAAACTCTCATTATTGCCTTCTGTTTGTTGGTGCTCCTATTTTACTAGTCTTGACACTTGTTAGTTTCACTTGCAGAGTGGTAGGATGGCAGAGAATCACCCTATGTGCCTGCAAGAACTCAGCAAGTTCCATGAGTCTCTCTAAACTTTATCTTTAAACTGAAGATAGCAGTATCTATTTAGTTGGCTTTGCCTTAAGGGTTAAGTCTGTTTGCTCTGCAGTGTTTGTCACATCCTAAGCGTGCTGCAATAAGTGATAGCTGCTGTTGTTATTTTTAAAGAGCTATGATAGTTTGTATCCTTAAATACCAGCAAAATATGACAGTGCTTACCATTAACCATGTAGTCGTTTTAAAAAATGGAGCCTCAGTCTTGTTTAATCTTTACTTTGCTTACTAATGAGTTTGAACTTTTTTTTCATGTCTGTGTTCATATACATGCTCATTTAGAATTATGTGTAGGGGTTCAAATCTCAGTTCTTCCACTCATTTTTTCTGTGCCAAGGACTTTGGTGCCAAGCCAGGGAACACCCAGACTCAATGGGATCAATAATAAGGAAATGTGCTATCTCCCATAAGATGGAGCCCAAATAGAGCCACTTCCTCAGGAGCAAGTGTGACTAGGATCTGGCCTTCCCCACCCTTTCCCCAGAAGGCTTGTTTCTGTCTCACCTCTAATGATCATGAGATGAACATAGCATTTGTATCTCATTCACACATGACTCTCAAAATACAGCTGAATTATCTTCTGATTTCTCATTGGGAAAGAACTTTATCATCTATAAAACAGTGGGAATTAATAAAAAGATCAATACATTTAGCCCTAGCCAGTTTTTCCCAGTGGATAGAGCAGTGACCCTTGGAGTGAAGGTTCCCAGGTTCTATTTCGGTCAAGTGCACATACCCTCAGTGGCAGGCTTGATCTCTGGCCCTGGTTCAGGATGCATCAGAAGGGAATCAGTTGATATGTCTCTCTCACATCAATGTTATTCTCTCTCTCTCTTTTTTTAAACATTTAAAAAATATATAGTTTATTGATTTTTTACAGAGAGAAAAGGAGAGGGATAGAGAGTTAGAAACATTGATAATCTGATCAGCTGTCTCCTGCACACCCCCTACTGGGGATATGCCCACAACCAAGGTACATGCCCTTGACTGGAATCAAACCTGGGACTCTTGAGTCCTCAGGCCAACGCTCTATCCACTGAGCAAAACCGGTTAGGGTCTCTCTCTCTCTCTCTCTCTCTCTTTTTCTCTCTCTCTCTCTATATATAATCTCTCTCTATATATATATAATCTCTCTCTCTCTATATATAATCTCTATCTCTATCCTCGGGTGAGGATTCAAAAAAAAAAAAAAAAGATCAATACATTTAAATTTACTAATATTTTAATTTCTTGCATTAGGTATTGTGTGTTTAAATGCAAATTAAGAGCATCACAGCCAATTATCACTACACATCTAATAGAATGGCTAAAATACAAAAAGCAAACAAACAAAATGGCAGTACAAAGGGTCAGCAAAGATGTGGAGCAGATTATTACA